>PVKE010004931.1:0-61675 GCA_004027555.1 Craseonycteris thonglongyai
GCTGAGCCGTCCCGGCTTTCCCTATATTTCTTGATTCTTTCAGTCTGACTTATTTCACTTAAGATGTTTTCAAGGTCTGTCCATGTTGTCAGATCGCTGTATTTCATCTTTTCTTATTGCTGAGTAGTATTCCATTATATAAATGTACCACAACTTCTTTATCCAGTCACCTATCAGAGGACAGACACTTTGGTTGATTCCATGACTTGGCCACCGTGAACAATGCCGTGATGAACATTGGGGTACATATATCTTTGCAGATTAAGGTTTTCGGGTTTTTGGGGTAGATACCCAGGAGAGGGATTGCTGAGTCATATGGCAATTTAATTCCTAGTTATTTATTTATTTTTGACAGACAGAGAGAGAGAGAGAGAGAGAGAGAGAGAGAGAGAGATACAGAGACAGAGAGAGAACTGAACTGGAGGAGCTCCCCAGTTCAGCATATGGGTCCACATGGGCCGGGGCTGGGATTTGATCCCAGTCCCCGGCGCTGCAAAGTGAGCGCTTAACCCACTGAGCCATCCAGCTTCCCCTCATTCCTAGTTTTTTGAGGCATCTCCACATTGCCTTCCACAGTGGTTGTACCAATTTACATTCCCACCAGCAGTGTATGAGGGTTCCTTTTTGTCCACAGCCTCTCCAGCACTTGTTATTCCTTGTCTTGTTGATTATAGTCATTCTAACAGGTGTGAGGTGGCCCCCCCACCACACACACTTTTTTTGTTGTTGTTCTATTTCCTTGGTGTCTGCTCTGACCTTTGTGAATTCCTTCTCTAAAGGAGTTTTGGGCCGGTCCACATGTTTTTATTATGGCTTGCTGGTATGCTGGTGCAGTTTGTGCCCCTACTATCCTCAAGCCACACCAATTCCCCTTAAATGGATCATTAGAGAATCTGATGAAACTCAAGGATCATCCGTAACAGCATGCACATGGGGACACTCAATTTTGCAGTTTTAGGAAGTTCACAGATCATGGACACAGAACCCCATGCTTGGAACCCAAATCAGATGTGTCAGCTTCCAACGTTTTTCACTTTTTGACTTTTGTGAATCACTTTTGTGACATGAGACAGTTTGTTCTGGCAAAATAATCTAGTGTTAAAAAGCAGAAAGGTAGAAAACATGGGCTTGGTTCAAGGGAGGTATTTTCAACTTCATCAAGCTGTATTTGATGAATTTTTTTTTAAGATTTATTTTATTGTTTTTGACAAAGAGACAGAATCAAGGAGAGCCCAGAGCAGTATCCACAATTGTCCGTCATCAGCTTTCCACAAGGTTTCATTCTACACAGGTGGGAATTGGGGGTGAGGGGACGCGGGGCGCACGGGCGGGCAAGGATTAGATTCTCAGACCCCTGGCTTGCAAGAGGAGCACTTAACCCGCTGAGTCATTCCGGCATTCCCTGATCAACTTTTTGATTTGCACGGAAAACACTTTGCTGGGACAGTCTCAGCTGTTCTGTGTCTTAACCTCTGAGGTCCTTTAGGGCAGAGACAGTCATTTGCACCTCTCTTCCACTCCTAACCCAGAGATGCTTAATTAAGGTGTTTTTGCTTTGAATTGGCCACTTTGGGCTACTTTTTGACCCTTGAACTAGTCTCAAGGAGGATCCAGGGACAGGGAGCCCTGGCAGGCGCCCTGCTGGGTCCCCGACCGTACACTGGATCACGAGCATTGTACTCACTCCACGGCCGTTCTGAGGATGCCGATGACATTCGCGACCTCCGACCCAACCCCAAACCCTTCTGAGGTCTACGCCACAGCCTCCTCAACCCACCCCAGCTTGCCGCCTGGGTCCGTGGACTGGCGCCTCCGCGGGCTAATGGACGAACTGTATCCATCCCTGGGGCGGGGCCGAGCGCGAACCAATCCCGCTGGAGTGCCCACCAGGGTCCAAACGGGCCAATCGAAGAAGGCGGTGGGGCGTGCCATGTGGGCGGGGCTTGTCCGCTAGGCCAACGAGAGGACACGTCGGCGCTGTGAGGGGTGGGCCCGCGGCGTGCGTGCGGCAGCGCGACAACAGGGCGGGGGCGGGAGGTAAACAAGATGGCGGCCGCGTGTGGGGCGCCGAACGGGGAGGTGGCCCGCGGCTCCCGCGAGTGAGGCGGGGGAGCGGGCGGCAGCAGCGGCGGGGCCGGGAGGCACCGCGGCCGCCCTGCATGGGCTGGACCTCCGCGCTGTCTCTCCTGCTCCACGCGCTCGGCGGCCGTGTCGGGAGACGCGCCGCCAGGACCCCGACAGCCTCGGGAACACCTGGCCCTGGTCCTGCGGCCTGCACCTCCTCGGCAGCCCGGAGCCCCGCGGGCTCCCCGCGCCCCGAGGGCCGCGGCCGACGGCGTTCGGGGCGAAGAGTGAGCGCGGGCTGCCGTTTGGGGCCGGGGGCGGTCGCTGGGCCCGCGAGGCCGCTCGGGGGTCCCACGCCGGCTCCGACGGAAGTTGCTCCCTGTGGTTGGAGGTCCCCGGGCGGCCTCCGGACTACCCAAACGCACGCCCGGGGCCGGCGGCAGCGGGGCGAGTCGGATAGGCACCTGCCGCTTCTCGGGACGCCCAGGATTGCCGGGCCTCAAGGAGACGCCCCAGTCCCTAGCGAAGTTCGTCTGCCCAGCTTTGGGGACCCCGGGGCTGGCCGGCCGCCACGGGCCTCCGGGCGCACGCCGCGGTCTGCCGATAATGGATGGCCCGGAGAAGACTTGGGTTGTTCGTGTCTGTGTTTGTCCGAGGGTCTAAAGTCCCTGGAGGATGACCTAGCACTTCGCAGCCCCACCGGCCTCTCCAGGGTCTCCGTGGACGCGCCGGCCCGACCCAGAGTTGCCAGGCCGGGTGGCATCCAAACTTGTGACACTGCACCGTCGGGTTCCTGGGGCCCGGACCAGGGACGCTTCTTGAACTCACGTTTAGTACAATCGTTTCTTCTCTTTTTTTTTTTTTTTTTTTTTTTTTGAGTTTTTGTTGACTTTTTTCTTGGCAAAGGGAATTTTGGGGGGTCGTGGGACAAAAAGAACTGCTCACCGGGGAACCTATAAAGGGGATAAGGGATCGCCAGCAGTAGTCGGAGACCTTGGGTCCAGGATGGATATGTTGGACCCGCAGCAGCTGGGCATGTTTCCAGAGGGCGAGCTGATGTCCGTGGGAATGGACACGTTCATCCACCGCATCGACTCCACGGAAGTCATCTACCAGCCCCGCCGCAAGCGGGCCAAACTCATTGGCAAGTACCTGATGGGGGACCTGCTGGGGGAGGGGTCATACGGCAAAGTGAAGGAAGTGCTGGACTCAGAGACGCTGTGCAGGAGAGCTGTTAAAATCCTCAAGAAGAAGAAGTTGAGAAGGATCCCCAATGGGGAGGCCAACGTGAAGAAGTAAGTGTGGGCTTCCTGGGTCAGGGTGCCAGGGTCGTCCTCCCTCCACTCTTCCTTCCTTCCTTCCTTCCTTCCTTCCCTCCCTCCCTCCTCCATCCCTTCTTTCCTTCCTTTCCATAAAAACCTGAGTTGACCAGCCGGCTTTTTCGTCCTCCTTACCAGGTAAAGTGTCATTGAAAACCTGCTTAAGTACTTTTCCTGAAGGCAGCTACTTTGTTACATCTGGGTGTTGGTGCATTTGGTCTCTTAGGTACCAATGTCAAAGCCTTCCCCGGCAAAGGTGTGCCCCTCTCCCTCCCTCTCCCTCTCTCAGCTGGCCAAAGAACTTAGGTGTCTAGTGGAACCAGCCAGTGCTTGTTTGGCCCTGAGTTTCAGCACGGAAATGGCCCTGGTGGCCTGCACATTTTCAGCAAATGGCAGGTACTGGTGCCAGGCGAAACACGATTTGTTTATTCTTTTTGAGGGGAAGCCTGGAGTTGCCAATAAAAATTGTTTACACTGGCTTATCAGTCAGCAGGGAGGAATTAGCTTGTTCCTGCTAGCCTGGGATGTGACAGTAGACTTCCTGACTGCAGGCCTGGTGACTCCCTAGGGGGAATTGCTTGTATTGCTTGTGTCCTGGTGAACTTTTTTTTTTTTTTTTTAAATGTCTTTTATTTATTTTTGACAGAGAGAGAGCTGCAAAGTGAGTGCTTAACCCACCGAGCCATCCCGGCTTCCCCCTGGTGAACTTTTTACACAGATTTCTTCATGCACTATCTACTCCTAGGCATCCCAGAGATGCCCGGATATGTATAAAGGAGTCCCTCAAGGACAGTGGGGGCCAAACATTCTTGATGGCGGTCTTAGGACAGGGCATCCTTGCTTATTGCTGCAGGAGTGGGGTGGTGGGTGGGGCCCTGCCCTATCCTGCCCATGCCCTGGCTCCTCCCAGCCTCCAGATTCCCAGAAGGGGTTTATCTGACTGGCCAGGCAGCAGAACTGACTGTGACCTTGGATGGCCAGGACCGTCCTGTAAGTGCTGCTCCTGTAAGTGCTGCTCACCCAGTCTGTGTTCACCTTCCTCCTTTCCACCTGGCAGGCCAGCCCAGTCCAGCTGTTTTCACTTGCCAGCCTAGGTAGGGGATGTGAAATGAGGGAGGGAGTAGAGAACTTGAGGGGGGACTGACAGGGCTCCGGGTCACTCACTGCCTGAACTCAGAGTAGCTGTCAGGTGGGCTGGGCCGTGGGCATGGTGGACTGTGGTTTTTTTGTTGTTTGTTTTTAATTTTTTTTTTTTTAATTGTTTTTGACAGAGAGAGAGGGAGAGAGAGAGATACAGAGACAGAGAGAGAACTGAACTGGGGGAACTCCCCAGTTCAGCATATGGGTCCGCATGGGCCGGGGCCAGGATTCAATCCTTGGTCCCCGATGCTGCAAAGTGAGCACTTAACCCACTGAGCCAACCCAGCTTCCCCTGGACTGTGTCTTGGTGAGGTCTTTTTACAGCCTAGCCTGTGGACACTGGGAGAAGGAGTGATGGCGCCCTAGGACCAGTTCAGTTCTCTCTCTGGGCCAGTTTCTTAGCTGTGAGGTGGTGGTTGGGCGGCATCCTAGGAGAGACTGAGGTCCTGAAAGGCAGATGCCTTCCTGAGGGTCAAGTGAGCCTCACCCCTGAAGTTAGAAACCTTCACCTAAGTACTGGCTTCCAAGTCGGGTCTTTTCATTAAGCTGGTAGTGCAAGGTGGCCCATGTAGCCATTGAGCTGCCAGGTTGCCACCACTGTGGGTTCAGAGCAGTGAGCTCCTGCATCCAGGATGCTGACTCCTCACCACCAGAAATGGATCCTTTCCTGCTCTCTAGGGCAATCCTGATCCTCCTGGCTCCTCTTAGACCTCATCCCCCATCTGTCCAGGGACAGCTGTGGTCACCTGCCGGACTGAGCCCTGTGGATGGAGTCCTCACTAGACCATTGACGTGTCTGGTGCTGACCACTGACCCTGTGCACTCCAGGCCTCAGACTCTCAGGAGCAACACCCTGAAACAGGAAGGGTTCTGGCACTAGTTGTGTGACTGGCTAGTTACCCATGTCCACCTTACTGGCTGTTTACTGGGAGAACTCGGGGTATAGACCTAACCAGAGCACTGACTGGTTGAAACAGGGTGGAACAGGTTCCAGAAGATCTTCAGACCCCTGCTATGTCTGGGTGGGAAAGAGCCCTCCTTTGCTAAGATGTAATTTTCCTGTGATAAAGGCACCCATTCATGGAACACAGTGTGCACACACCAAGGTAAGTTAGAAGGCATTTCACCACTCGAGCTCCCTCATGCTCAACTAGAGACCAGAGCCTGGCTGGAGGGCCACAGAGTGCTGTTGTCCAGCCCCTGGATTCCTGAAGTGTCAGCCGAGGTCCCAAGAGCTTGAGGAGACATGTGGGTGTGCAGTGTTAAGGATGCATGAATCTGGGTCCCTCAGTGTCTGTGAGAAGATCTGCAGGGGAAACTGAGGTGAGGGAGGCCAGTGATGGTTGGTCCGCAGGCACAGGACAGCATAAGGTGTCAGCAGCAGGGCACTTTGCCCTGAGCTTTTTGCAGCTGGGATCTCCTTCCTTGAGCCCCTGCTCCATTTTCCCAAGTACCCATGAGGAGATGTGGTGGGCCTGCCCCATGTGGGCCTGCCCTGATGCCCAGGGGAAGGGGTGTCCCGGCTGCAGGAAAAGAAGATTCCTTTGTCTGCCAGAGGCTAAATAGACTCCCCTCTAGTCGCCTCTCCTAGTGGAGTGTCCTGAACCTTCTAGACAAGCTTCAGTTGGCCTCCAGCTTGCATCAGATCTTTTTCCGAAAGAATGTTTGCCTAGGTGGTGGGCCAGGTCAGAATGCCCCTCTCATCACGGGGCTTCCTCCAAGAAGGCTGCTGTAGGGCTGCATGTATCTCCTTAGGGGAGTCCTTATTTAAAAATAAGTTGTGTTTACTTTTTAATAAGCCATAGAACCAGACAGATCAATCTGTAAGAGGCATCTGGTGGGGTCGCTTCCACTCCCTATTATTGAGGGACAGCAGGATTTCCTGCAGGTATAAGGCAGTTCTATACCTGGTGAGCTCACTCAGGGGAGCAGGCAGTGAGTGGATCCAGCCCTGTAGACTGAGAGAAAGTCCCCAGGACAACTGTAGATGCTGCACCTTGAATTCAGAGAATCCTCATGTGTCACCAAATAGTGGTATTTGTGGGGGTTTTTCCCCCCATCAACTATTCAGAAACCTGAAACAGTTTCACTCCTGCTTAGGGCATGCTTTGCAGCCTGAGCCAGCCCCCCTTTCTGTCCCACAGCGGCTCTGACCCGCTCTGTGCCATGGACATGTTTGCTGTGTTGGTGAGTTACTTTGTGCCATGTTGTGTGGCAAGCTCAAGGCTCTTTGAAGGGCAAGTCACCAGAGGTGAAATTTCTGGGTCAGAGGGCATATGCATGTATTTGATAAGCTGTGTCCAGACTGCTAGTCCCCCAGCCTCTTCAGCTTGGCATCCATGGCAGCTCAGTGTCATGTCACAACCTCTTCTCAGTTTCTGGTGCGTGCCCACCATCCTTGTTTGGGAGGTAGTGTAATATGACATACTTGGCCACCTGGGCTGTCTCTTCTTGACTGGTCTTCCCCCTGTGTGGCTGGGTCAGGTCCTCAGCAGAAGGGTGGTGGCTTTCTTAGCAGACACCAGTGTCCAGGCTGGGCCAGGCAAGTCTGGGACCGCTTTGCTGATGGTGAGTACTTGGCTCTGGATGGTGAATGGTTGGGATTTTAGTGAGTTGAGAACTAGAGTCCTGGACTTCATTAGTCCTCATTCCCATCTTGAGTGGCCTCTACAAGGACCTAGCACCAGCTGGGGCTCCTGCCCCACTTCGTATTGGAAAGGATTCTGCTGTGAGGCCAGACTGGCTGGCTGCCAGAGGTGGTAGCAAGAGGGCAGGTTCATCCACCTTGGCTGATAGCATTGACTGTCCTGGCAGCCTCCCTGTTTGCTGGTCCTTCCCTAGGGAGTAGGGGGAACTCTGCTTCATGTTGAAAGCATGGGGCAATGGCCTGGGTGCCTATGGAATGTGACTACTCGCTTATATTTTGGGTCACAGCCAATGCTGCCCATTACTCCACATTTACCATGTGGCTGAACTGTAGTTTTTAAAAATATTTATTTATTTATTTATTTATTTTTAATTGTTTTTGACAGAGAGAGAGGGAGAGAGATACAGAGAGAGAACTGAACTGGGGGAGCTCCCAGTTCAGCACATGGTTCCGCATGGGCTGGGGCCAGGACTCGATCCTTGGTCCCCGGCGCTGCAAAGTGAGTGCTCAACCCACTGAGCCATCCTGGCTTCCCCTGAACTGTAGTTTGTTTATTTGTTTGTTTGTTTACTTATTTTTAAGATTTCTTTTATTGTTTTGAGAGAAGGTGAGAGAGAGAGCGAGCGAGAAACGGGGAAGGCCCAGAGCAGTCTCCATAGTTTGTACATCATTAGTTGTGACATGGTTTCATTCCACACAAGGTCAGTGTGGGACCACATGGGGCAGGCACTGAACTGGGGCCTCCCTCTTGGGAGGCAAGAACCTTCGCCACCATTTCAGTGGTTACTGGTTGTACCACAGTTCAGCATATGGGTTTGCATGGGCCGGGGCCGGGATTCAATCCCCAGACCTTGTGGTTGCAAGGCAAGTGCTCAACCTGTTGAGCTATCCCAGTATCCCCTGTAGTTTTTTTTTGTTTTGTTTTGTTTTTAAAGATTTTACTGATTTTTGACAGAGAGAAACAGAAACAAAGAGAGAGAAGGGGGAGGGCCCAGAGCAGTCTCCATAGTTGACATTAGTTTTCCATAGTTTTACCCCACAGGTGGTTGCGGGACTGTGCAGGGCAGGAACTGGGCTGGGAGCCTCCCACATAGGCCCCAGCAAGAACTGAACTGGGGGCACGCCCCAGTTCAGCATGTGGGTCCGCATGTGCCGGGACTGGGATTTGATCTTCAGTCCCTGGGGCTTCAAAGCGAGCGCTTAACCTGCTGAGCCATCCCAGCTTCCCCTGTAGTTTATTTTTTAACAGCTTTACTGAGATATAATTTATGTAACATAAAATTTACCCTATTAATGTGTAATTCAGTGGCATTTAGTACTTTCACATATTGTGAAACCCTTACCACTACCCAACTCCAGAACATTTCATCACCTGACCTGAAAGAAGCCCTTTTCCTATCAGCAGTCATCCCCCGCCCTGTGACCTCTCCCCCAGCCCCTGACAACCACTAACCCACTTCCTGTCTGTGGATGTGCCTGTTCTGGACGTTTCACATAAATGGAATCACATACTGTGTGGCCTTGTGTGTCTGGCTTCTCTCACTGAGTACCATGTTCAAGGTCCATCCTTGTTGTAACGAGTGTCAGCGCCTCCCTCCTTTTCATGGCCAAGTAACACTCCAGTGTGTGGATGGACCATGTTGTTTTTAAAGATTTACTTTTATTGTTTTTGACAGAGAGAGAGAGAGAGAGAGATACAGAGAGATACAGAGACCGAGACAGAGAGAAGGGGGAGGGCCCAGAACAGTCTCCATAGTTGTACAACATTGGTTTTTCCACATAGTTTCATTCCACAGGTGGGCGCGGGGCTGCACAGGGCAGGCACTGGGCCAGGGTCTTACCCTGGTGAGAACTGAACTGGGGGCACTCCCCAGTTCAGCATATGGATTCCGCATATAAGGAGCTCGGGCCGGGGCCGAGGCCGGGATTCGATCCTCGGTCCCCAGGGCTGCAAAGTGAGCACTTAATCCACTGAGCCATCCTGGCTTCCCTGGATCATGTTTGTCCATCACCTGTCGATAGGCATTTGGGTTGTTCCCACTTGTTGCCAGTTGGACTCCTTGCTACTGTGACATTCATGTGCAAGAGTTTTTGTTGAACTTCACTTTTAGCAAATTTTCCCCTTTTAATCTCCTTCCCCCTCTGAGGGACCCTTGCCATGTGTTTAGAAGCCTCCTCAGAGCGGCCTAGGGGTGAGGGAATCTTGCTCGGTGTCCCTCTGCCATTGGATCTGGTCCTGACCCACATCTGGAGGGGAGCAGGGTGGAGTGGTTCCTGGGCAGTGGCCATGGTCCTACCCATCTCTGTGTTTCTGCCTGACCATGGAGGTGGCCAATTTTCATCCCTCTGCAGGCGTGAATGGCCTTATGACCCTGGCTCTTCAGTTTCTCTTGGGTTGATCGATGAGATACTGAACTTGGGCAGTGCCTGTGGGCAGGTCCCAAGAAGTAGAAGCAGTCTCCCCAACCCGGAAGGCCCTGCTTCCTCCTGCGCTTCCTGCATCCTAGCTCAGCTCTTGATTTTTTCTTTCTCTTTTAAACATTGTTCTCGTTTTCTGGCCAGAGAGGCAACCGGTAGATGCTAACAATATAGGGATGGTGATAAAAGCCCCTCCAAGTCTCCTGAGGCTACTGCAGTGACAGTTTGGTGATTGCCTCCTGCATTCTTACGCAGCTCAGGTTATGGTGATTGTTCATGTCCATTTACCTTGTCTGCATTGCATCTGCACGTATGATTCTGCCCTTGGGACATGTGGTTCCCACTGTTCATCTCTGAGAGGTTGACAGTGTGTCTGCTATTTCCTGATAAAAGTGCGGGAACTCACATGTTACACAGAATGCTTTGATCTGATTACTGGACAAATGAACACACACCCACAGAGGATCAGCCTTGCTAAGTTAAGCTTGTGGGCTTCTGTCTCACCTCTCAGGACAGGGCATAATCATCTGCTTTGTGTTGGAATTTTCCCTAACAGTAATGGTGGGCAGAGGGCCCCAGGTTATCTCCAGATGCAGGATGCAGAATCATGAGGCTCCTCTTCTTACTAGTAAGGACCTGGGGTGCCCACTCTAGCTGCAGGCATATGGACTTGTAGGCAGTCTGTGCCACCTTTAGGAAGCTGTTCTTGGGTTTGGACAGTCAGCCTGCGTGGAGCTCCATTGGACACTTCTAGTCCTCTGTGGATGGACAAGTGGGTGGCTTCCATTCTGGGGCCTCTGCATGGTGCTGCTGTACGCATGCATGAGCAGGTTTCTGAGGGGATTTGTCTGAAGTTCTGGACACACACCTGGAACAGAATTGCTGGGTCTACTAGTAACTTTTTTTTTTTTTATGACTTATTTGTATTGTTTTTGAGAGAGAGACAGAGAGAAGGGGGAGGGCCCAAAGCAGTCTCCATAGTTGCATGTTATTAGTTTTCCACATAGTTTCATTACACAGGTGGGCGCAGGGCAGGAACTGGCTGGGGTTCTCCCAAATGGGAATCACACCCCAGTGAGCTGGAGGTCTCCCACATGTGAAGCATGCCCCGGGCAGGAGTTGAACTGGGAGCCTCCCACATAGGAGGCTCTCGCCTCGGTGAGAGCCGAACTGGGAGCACACCCCAGTTTAGTATATGAGTCTGCACAGGCGGGGGCTGGGATTTGATCTTTGGACCCCGGGGTTGCAAGATGAGTGCTCAATCCATAGAACCATCCCGGCATCTCCTTGCTAGTAACTCTTAAGCCTTCTGAGGCGTTGCTGACCAGTTGCCCCCCACCCCTCAGCTGTGCAGGCCTCTCTATTCTTAGCGAAGTGACAGGTGGAAGTCCATATGCAGAGCTTGTGGGTGTGGTCGGTGCTAGGTGGGCGGGGCACCATGGTATCAGGGCTGTCAGGGCTACTTTCTCTCCATGTCTATTCCTGGAGTATGCCTCTTCTAGGGAGGGCTGGCCTTACTCTGCTACACCCCATCTCAGGCTGTGTTGTGAGCCCAGTTCCACGCAAAGTTAGGTACTCATGCCACCTTCACTCTGTGTGTGGTCTCAAATGATGCATCTTTAGTTGCAATGTATAATGGGTGTCTTGACAACTTGTCCCTTATCTAGGGCCCTCTGGCTGTCTGTGCAGACTGGCATGGTAGAAGGGGCAGTGGCAGTGCCTCCTGGTCTTCCTGGTGCCTCAGAGCTGGCACGTCCTCTGCATTGCGCCCATGGGTGAGCTCTGCATGCCACCTCACAGAGGGCTCCACTGACACTCTGTTTTCTCTCCAGGGAAATTCAGCTACTGCGGAGGTTGCGGCACAAAAACGTCATCCAGCTGGTGGATGTGCTGTACAATGAGGAGAAGCAGAAGATATATCCTTTGGGGCTGGGGTTGGGGTGGGAGGCGTGGACCATGACACTGTTTTCCAAGTTATTTTAGAACTAGCTCAGGCTACCTGCCACCCCATGGCCCTGGTAGGAGTCCTAAGTCTGGAGAGAAGACGCTTTCTGGCCTCAGTCTGGGTGTTTCCACGCTTGGGGGGGCCCCATGGCAGGTACTCCTGCTTCTTGTGGGAATGGGTGGTGTGTGACTACCTTGGAGGAACACAGGAGTGTCCTTGGCCATTGCCCTTGATTGAGGGGGACGACTCCCATTCTTCAGGTAATTGTGGCCCTGGTTGGCTCCAACTTCCAGAAATAGATGGGTGGGGGCCCCAGGTCCCTCCAAGAGGCCTGTGTCCTCCTACAAAGATGCTTGCTGGCACAGTGATGGGGTTCCCAGCTTGCCTCTCCTCTCTGTGTATGTCTCAGGGCTGCCCCAAGTGGACACACAACCAGGATTGGGTGGGCTTTGGCCTGACCCTGGGCTGCCCCTACCATCCCTGCCCACTCACCATTGCTGCCTCTCCCATTGGTCTGAGACACATTGCCTTCTTTGACACTTTGACACTTTGACACTTTGGTTCTTCTGGCCCAGCTGCCCTTGGTCTCCCACCACTACCACCTTCCAGGGCCTTCTCCCTAGCTGTCCCTATGAGTGCCTGTCCATGCACTGCTCAGGGTCAGGTCCTGCCCAGGGTGATAGTCTCAGCTGAGCCTTGGTTTCCTTAGCACCACACGTATATGGTGATGGAATATTGCGTGTGTGGCATGCAGGAGATGCTGGACAGTGTGCCTGAAAAGCGCTTCCCTGTGTGCCAGGCTCACGGGTGAGTGCGCCCATGCCTTCTTCCAGGTCACCCATAGCCTGGAGCACTCAGTCCCATGTCTCAACAACTTTTTTCTGATTATCAGTGAAATGAAGGGTTTACTTGTGCTTTAAAAACCTCTTCAGCGCTTAGTGGGGCTAGTTTGCGGTAAACCTGGATGGCACCCCATTCTCTGTACAACCTCCTGCCTCATTGTGCCTGCTCCTGAGGTGCTGGGACCTCCTAGTCCTTAGGAAGCACTTGACAGTGGCCTGTGCTGCCACTGAAGGCTGGCTGGCCCCTCTGAGAGTCCCTCCCTGCCCCCCCCATTGCTGTACGACCAGTTGGCCTGTGGTGTGAGTACAGGGAATGCCAGTGGGGTGAGGTGAGCCTGGGTCCCTGGCCCTAGGAAGGGCTCCAAGATGGCTAGAGGGCCATGTCTAGGTCAGAGTAATGGGGCTGGGGGTGTCATGAGCTGATGGGGATTGTGAGGAAGGGCTGCTTGGATGGAAGAGACAATGGGGGGCCAGGGAACCCAGAAGCAGCTCAGACTCACCCATGGCCCCTGGTTTCCTGATGGGCCACTTGTCCTATTGCTTCTGTTTGGCCCCAGCAGCTTCCGAGCTGCGACCTCCTGTCTTCGGTCCCACTGGGTGACCCCAGGCGGCCACCGTGTCCCCACAGGTACTTCTGCCAGCTGGTGGATGGTCTGGAGTACCTGCATAGTCAGGGCATTGTGCACAAGGACATCAAGCCTGGCAACCTGCTACTCACCACCAGTGGCACACTCAAGATCTCTGATCTGGGCGTGGCTGAGGTAGATCTCTACCTGGGGCTGGGTGGGGTCAGCACTCCCCTAGGGCCACTCTCTGAGGTCCCCCGGCTCTGCCACAGGCTCTGCACCCATTTGCTGAGGATGACACATGCCGCACGAGCCAGGGCTCCCCGGCATTCCAGCCACCAGAGATTGCCAATGGCTTGGACACCTTCTCTGGCTTCAAGGTGGACATCTGGTCGGCTGGGGTCACGCTGTAAGTGCCTATGGGCTGTGGTCCACTCACCCCACCCCAGGAACCCCCCTACTGTGGGGTGCCTGGAGTACAGGGCAGCTGCGGAGCCAGTTAGCAGCCCCTAGGGGTGGGAGTTGGAGCTGCCTTCCTTTTGGTGGTTGAGGGTCTCATTTGTCTTTACTGTCACTGGCTGATACCTGGCCTCATCTTGTGAGCGAATTCTGTCTGGATGCTTCATACTCAGAAATTTCAGATGTGCAGGTTGAAAGTGTTACTCAGCCAACTACCGGTATGCCCCACTCCATCTTGCTGTGTCTGTTGGTCTGTCCAGACATCAGGACATATCACTGAGCACTTCTGTGTGAGCTGGGCTGAATGGGCTTCAGAGTTTTCTGGAACCCTGTTCACTTCTGGGGTGGCTCTCATGTTGCAGACTTGCAGGCACTGCCCACAGATCCAGAACCTTCCACTCACTCATGCACCAGGGCATCCGCTGGCATGGGCAATTCACATTCCACAGAGAGTTTACATAGCATGTGGCCCACTCTTTTAAAGTGCTCAATCCGGTGGTTTCCAGTATATTCAGTTATGTAGCCACCACCCTTTATTCCAGAACATTCTTGTTCCTCCAAATGAGGCCCTGTAGTTGGTTGTGGTTTGAGGCCTCTGTGCCAGGCTGATTGTGGGCCAGAGCCATAGGGTGAGCCTGACTGACTAGGCCTACTCTGCTCTTCCCCTCCGAGCGAAGCTACAACATCACTACGGGCCTGTACCCATTTGAGGGGGACAACATCTACAAGTTGTTTGAGAACATTGGGAAGGGGGACTACACAATCCCAGGTGACTGCGGCCCCCCGCTTTCGGACCTGCTAAAAGGTGAGGCCCACAGAATGGTGACTGACTGCAGGCCCCGGGGAGGGGCATGATGTGTGAGTGTGTGCCAAGGGTGGGCTGCCAAACCCCCTACCCTACCCCTGCTGCTTGTACCCTGCCTCCCAACTGCTGGTGGGACACGGTTCCAAGTGGGGTGTGGAGAGTCACTGGGACCGGGCCGGGGCTGATGCCTTGAGGCTGAACTCTGCCTTCCACCACCTGCTGTGGGCCTTAGTTCCTCCTGCTCTGACCACCTCCCCTCCCAAGTAGCATCTGGGATCCAGCCTGGGTACTGGATCATGGTCTTCCTGCTGCATTTCCTGGCCAGCGCAGCAGGTGGCACTGGCTGACCACAGTGTCATGGGCCCGGTGTGGAAAGGAGTGGGAACCCGGCTGGTATCCTAAGGTTTGGCTGAAGTGAGTCTGGATGAGACAGTTTATTAGGATGCCACATATCCAGTGTCACCCCAGTGTAGGACCCATTGTGTAGGATTTATCAGTGAAATATCTCGGGTATGTTACTGACCTTACACTTCTTTTGTATTGGACACTCAGTCAGTACCTAGACTTTAGCACAGTCTACAGCTGGAAATGTTGAGTCACATTCCCAAGCTGCCCATACATACCTCAGAGGTTCCTAGTAGCTGAGTCAAACAGGCTCTTAGGTGTGAATGTGCTCAGTACTGGAGGCCTCCCCTCCAGGCTTTTCTGTGCTGGGTGGTCTCAGCTCTACCGAGGATAGGGTACTGTGGACTCTTCTTTCCAGGATAGGCACTGGTGAGTTGGCATTTCCTTTACATGAAGTTCATGTTCAGCAAAGATTGACAATTACTGTCTGGACCCTTTTTGATCCCTGAAATAGCCCCACTTGGAGCATTGACACAACAGGATGTCCCTTTTCCCAGAGTAGGCAAGCGCAGCCCCAACCCTCACTTCCCTCTCTCTACTAGCTGGTGTATGTGGTCTGCACCTTTCCCTGTGGTGCCATCAGGGTCTTCTCTCAGCTGAGTGCTCCATGTGGAGGCTCTGCCTGGCATCTGGGGTGGATGGGCCATGTCCCAGTGAGTCCTAGAACTACCCTGGCTCTGAGCTCTGGCATCTCAGAACCCTCAGGCACTCTGGGATAGGATATTGCTGGCAGTTGTGCCAGGATGTGGAGAGCTGGGACAACAACAGGGGAAGCAGAAGCAGGTGGACCCTCCAGTGAGGCCACCACTATGATCACACCCCACACTACTTAGACCCTCAACTCTGGCATCAGCTTCTGAACTTGGTGTGATTGCCAGAGAACTAAGTCACCCTCCCATGGGTGGTGGTCAAAGCTGCATCAGTTGCACACTCAAGATCTCTGACCTGTGTGTCATGTTCATTCAGGAGGCATCCATCCTCTCACAGGGAATGGGATAGGAGACATGGAGGGGCGGGGGCATCAGAAACCATGGGCTCTGGGGCCCCATGCCGCCTGAATGTGGTGTCACTGCCCTGGCTGGGTATGCCTCGATGAGGCCTTGCCCCTTCCAAGTGGTATCCTGTTGTGAGACTTGACCCTGGGAACATAAACACCTATGGGGTGGTGGTGCCTTTGCTATTCTCTCAGGGGCCACAAGGTTCTGGCTGGAACCTTGGGTCACTGCCTTCATTGGCCAGTCACTGGCAGAGGGCAAGCCCATGCTTCCTCATCCTAGATCACATGGACAGCAGGTCCAATACCATGGGATGGGGCTGTGTCCAGCCCCGGCCTGCTTTGGTCTCCTTGTAGAAGGCAGTCTCCCCCTCTTTGTCCTCCCAGCCATACTACCTGCAGTTCTACAGCTTTCCACAGGTGGACACAGTTCTTGGACAACCCCTCCTGTCCTAACAGGACAGGGCACTGGGGTTGCAAGTGTTGTGTCCACACAATTATAGGCCCAATATGACTAGAGAGGGGCAGGCAGGGCCAGTGCTTGGTGCTGACCTCTGTGGTCTCCCCATCAGGGATGTTGGAGTATGAACCGGCCAAGAGGTTTTCCATACAGCAGATCAGGCAGCACAGGTGAGTGTCTTCAAGGGGCCTTCATGGGGAGCTGGGTGCCCCGGGCCCTCCTGACGAGCCAGCTTCCACAGCTGGTTCCGGAAGAAGCACCCACCAGCCGAGGAGCTGGTGCCCATCCCACCGAGCACAGACTGTAAGGACCAGTGGCGTGGCATGACTGTCGTACCCTACCTGGAGGACCTGCATGGCTGTGCTGATGATGACAATGGGGACGAGGACCTCTTCGACATTGAAGATGACATCATCTACACTCAGGACTTCACAGTGCCTGGTAAGTCTGGCAGCTGTGGGGGCTTGCAGCACATCCTTGACATCCTCAGTGTCCCCAGGCCCTCAGCGCAGGTCCATCCATGCCACCACAGACCGACCCCAATGGGCTGGCAGGAGCAGGTGGGGATCTAGAGGGCAGAGGCTGCCTAGTCCCCTGTCTTCATTCCTCGGAAGGCAAATCGCATCCTTCTGGGTGGTGAGCGAGGGGGGTGGACCCTCTTAATAGCTTACCACCTGCCCTGACATGTGGCCTTACTTCTCCAGGTGGCGAGGAGGTGCCTGAGGCAGGGCTTAGAGAGGAGCGAGGCGCCTGGCACAGCCAGTGCTCACACCTTTCTGCAGAGGAAGCTGAGGTCGGGGGCTCACAGGGGCTTGAGGAGGTGCCCCAGGCCTTAGTGTAGCCACCTTGCCTGCTGGCCTAGAGGCCCAGCCTCAGCCCACAGGCCCTCACTTCCCCAGAACCTGAGGGAGGCTGGGCAGCTCCCCTGCTGCTGGACAAGTCACTTCGCAGCACCCAGTTCTGTTCTGTTCTGGGGCCAGCTCCAGGGGCCCCATCATAAAGGTTTGCCTGATATGTGTGCAGGTGATGCATGTATTCCCTCCCCAGTTCGTCGGCTGGGGTGCTAGGTTTTTATTGTGATGAGAACTGTTGTACCTGCAAGATGGGTGGAGTCCCTGGGAGTTGTGTCCCTGGCAGAGCCGTGTTCCACTGTTTTGGGGTCTGTGATACCTATTGTAGCTGGCCACTGGGTCAGCCTGGAGCCCTAGCCCTGGGAGCCCTGACTGCACTCCAGTCCCAGGTCTGAGGCCTCTTATAGCCTCCATCCCCTCCACAGACCAGGGGCAAGATGTCCTGACTTTCAGAGGTGCTGAGTCCTGTGTGACATCAGGGGCCTAGGTGTCACCCTCACTGGCAGGCAGCCTGTTGTCCCAGCAAGGATAAGTGAAGGGCTCCCAAGCCCCTATCAGGCATATGAGATCCAGGGGCAGCCTTTCCTGGGTAGGGACCCTGAGCCTGGGAATGTTCTCCATGCCAGAAGTGGGACAGTCCATTCCTGAGGTTGGGCAACCAGCTACTTTTCTCTGACCTACTCATGGGTCAGTGACAGCCCATGCTGGGGCCAAGGCTTCTCCTCCTCTGATAACCAGTCATGGGTTCACCCTTGGAGGCTTTTGGCTATTTGGCTTTGGCCTCCTTGGACAATCTCCACTGTGGGGGTCCTGCCACCTACCCTGAGAGCTGGGCCTTGGGCCAAGTGTGGCTGGTCAGTGGCTGCTGGTGCAGTGCCTTGAGGGTAAGTCAGATCTCAGACCTGCTAGCTGTCCCCCCACCACAGATGCTATGCTAATGGCTGGGCTCCATGCAGAGACCCCCACGTACTCTGTCCAGTGAGGTCCTGTGAGCTGAGCTGAGCTCTGACCCAGGCATACGTGGGTGGTACGGCAAGTTCTGGAAGACACTGAGTCAGGCCCTGGATGCTCTTGACAGAAAGGGCTCCGTGTTGGCTAGGAGATGGGGGGGCTTCAGGCAGCTGAGGGCAGTTTATAGCTGAGTTGGAGGGCAGTCTAAGCAGCAGGCCAAGTTTTGGTGGGTACTGGCTGATTCATGAACTGGTGCAGCGAAAGACAGAGACCCTCTTTGCACACCCTATTCCTCTACCTCCAAGCACAGAAATGTGAGCATATGTGCATATCCCCAGGCTTGTGGGCCCCAGGATGCTGATGAGGGTGAAGGTGGGGTCATGGTAGGCCCCGGCACTGATTCTTCATCCTGTGCCTGGCACGGGGAGCTGGCAGGCTATCTCGGGAACGATGGTGCCTCGTACACCCAGCCTGAGCCCAGTCACTCCTGAGTTCCACAGGGCCCAGCAAGTTGTGGCTCAGAACAGGTGAGAGGACTGATCCTCAGGCCCCGTTCCCCAGGTCCCTGGTCTTTAAGTGCCTGGTTCACACCCAACCAGCTCTGAGGCCAGCTTTCCCTCTCCCTGGGTTAGGGACCCTGTCGATAGGACCTGGGTGGGACTAGTCGGGTCATGCCTGGGAAGTGGTGTAGCCTGGGTGTTGGTATTGGGCCCCCATCAATCTACACTTGCCCTCTCCCTCCTAGGACAAGTCCCAGAGGAGGAAGTTGGTCAGAATGGCCAGAGCCAGGGCCTACCAAAGGCCGTGTGCATGAATGGCACTGAGTCAGCCCAGCTGAGCACCAAACCAAGGGCAGAGCACCGGGCCAGTGCAGCCCCCAATCCCACCCGCAAGGCCTGCTCCGCCAGCAGCAAGATTCGCAGGCTATCTGCCTGTAAGCAGCAGTGAGGGCAGCCACCTGCAGGTAAGCCATGACACAGTGGCAGAAGTGGGTGGGAGGTGCACCATGGGCATTGCCCACGCTTGACCAAGTCACTGTCATGGCCACTGCTGATTACCACCAGTTCTGCCCCCACATCACCACCATCAGGGTTAGAGTCAAGGGCAGAGGTGATCACTTCTGTAGGGTGGGACCCATGTGTAAGAGGAGGGCAGAGTGTAGCTGGCTTGGCCCTCTCCCTGCTTCCCCTTTCCACCTCTACCTACCCCAGTCCAGGAAGTGGGGCTCAGGCCCTACAGGTGCTGGAGGCCCTATTACCTACCTGCTCAGGATGTGGGCAGTAGGGTGTGGGTCCAGCCACAGCCCCACTGAGGGCCATGCTTAATCCTGTTGGGCAGTTAGTGACTCTTAGCATAGATCTTCCCTGGCCTCTCCAGACGTCTTGACAGCTCCCTGGGACCAGGCCTATTTCCTGGCCATACCAGGGTTGGGCCTGCCTCCCAGGATCCCAAGCATTTGCTAGCCTAGGACTGACACACCTTCTGTCCTGTCTGCAGCCTGTCTCCAGGAGCCTGGTCCTATGGCTCAGGTCCTTCTCAGCCGTCACAACGCCTGCTAGCCTGCTGTTGGCTGCCCAGGAAGGCTGCTGCCACGTCCTCCATGCCAACTGCTGCTCAGGAAGCAGGGGGTCCTGAAGGGCTGTGGCTGGGGGACAGCAGGAACTGGGGTCTAACCCCCACCATGGGCAGTGGACAAGGCCTCCTATTGACTTTGCAATCCTGCGCTAAGCCCCTCCTGGCCAAGGGAGGAGGGCGAGGCTGGGCCAGGGACCCCCCAGCATAGCCCTTGTCATGCACTTTACGTTTAGACTACTGGTTCTTCCCCCAACTTCTCTACTTTGCTACACATTAGTGTCTCCCACACCTTGTGATGTGTTCAAACCACAACTGTGCCAGGGTGGATGGGCCTGCCCACAGAGATGCATGCCCAGTGCCCACAGGAGCCAGGCGGCTGCCTTGTTTTTGTTCTTTTGGTTGGTTTTTTTAAGAAAAAATAAAACAGGTGGATTTGAGCTGTGGTTGTGAGGGGTGTTTGGGACTTGTGGGGTGGCTGAACATGCTGTCAGGTGAGGGAACCTGGTGCCCTCTATGGACCTTAGAGTGCAGGGGCTGACTGCCATTTACAAGTCTTGGTGGTGGTGCTTGGGGGCACCTGAGCCTCTGTGCCCTCCCAGTGGCGACTCTGCCTTTCCAAAGCCTCGGGGCCTATTGTTCCACAGGGCTGGGGCCCAATAGCAGAATCCTGGCTCATTCCCCCAAGGCCTCTATACACCTAGGTCCCCAGAGAAAATGTAGAACAAGCAAGAGAATGCATTAAATACTTATCAACCAGAAAACAACACAAGAAACTCCCATCACTAGATGGTACATAGCTGGAAGCTCTGAGGGGTGGGGCAGGGCAGGACAACTGCCTCATCTTTTGGCAATAAATAAAGCTTAGGAAAATTGAAACCTTGGCCATTTTGGTTTTGTGTAAGTCTCAAACACTGAGTTCTGGCCGCTATTTGGATGATGTGGCTATGGGGCAGGGAACCCACTCACATGCAGAGGGCAGACACCTAGGGGGTGGTGGGAGAAGCTGTCCATGGCTGGGATGGCAGCGGTGTGGCAACAGGGGGCACAGTTATTGCTTGAAGGGGGCTTGGACTGCCCGAACACACCGTGGTGAGGTAAATAGCTTTGGGAGGGTTGGTGGCTGCGTCTGGTACACAAGTTAGACTGCTCCTCAGCATCCCATGGTCCATGCACCACCAGGGTCAGTACATGGACTTCCAACTCATGCAGACCAGACATAGGTCAAGGCTCAAGTTGATCCTGAAAGTACTCAGCTCATGAACCTCCCACAGTTGACTGTTATCGTCCCTCCAGGGTACAGGCCTTGCTACCATCCAGAGGCCACAATGAATTAAAGGCAAGTGAATGTGGTCCTCAGGAGCCCAAAGATGAGAGTATACCTTGCTCCCTCCAAAGCCAGGGCCTTCAAGCCTCATAATGTTCTGCTAATCTAGTGAAGTACCCAGAGGAGACTGTGCATATGTGCACAGGGGTGGTGTGGAGCATCCAGGCAGTGTACTTATAGGCCTCACAGTCCCAGCACATGTGCACCTGGATGTTGCACCCCTGCTGCCTGGCTGTGTTGGCTCTGCACATGCCGAGGAACTAGAGTGGGCCACTGGGCCTAGGCTGGGCTGTGGTCTGGGGATGTGGGCGCAGCAGTGGCAGCGGTCAGCATGGGGGCTGCGGAGGACGGGGCTAGATGTGGTGGGAAGAGCTTGTCCTCAAGGCTGACTGCCAGCTTATCCAGCATCTGTCCAGGGGGCCCAGTGCATAGGCCTGAGCCAGGGCAGCTGCCGCCAGGCTCCTCCTCGATGGCTGGGATGGCAGGTACCGCAGGGCCAGCCAGATCGTCACTTGCACGGCTGTCCAAGGGGCAGTCGACACTGTCGCCACGGCGCAGGGGCGCGCGCATGGGGCGAGGGTCAGCCCCTGGTGGTGCCAGGGGCACAGCACGTGCACCAGGGTCGCTGTGCTGCCGGCCACGCTGCTGCCACTGCTTACGTGCATGAGGGTGCGCGCGCACATGATGGCGGGCAGTGGCAGGTGGGGCATCGTCAAAATGTGGGTCATGGCGCAGGAACTCATGGAAAAGCACGTCCGTTTTCTCGTCCACGCTGTAGTCTCGGCGAGGGGCACGGCGGGGCCAAGCGCGTGGGCTGTGGGGTTGGATGGGAGCCTCCGCTGGGGCCCCCTCAAAGCTGCCTTCCACAGTGGTCGCGTGGCTGGAGGTGGGGAAGGAGTGCTTCTCCTGCAGGCTGGGAGGCCCATCGTCACCTGTGCCACGCCCCTCAATGCTGGCGTAGCCACTGTCCATCTGCAGCAGCTTGCGGGGCCCGCCCACCTCACTGTCCGTGGGCCGCGGTGTGGGCGGTGGTGAGGGCGGCGGGAAGGCAGGGGCGGTACCTCCAGAGCCTGAGCTGTCCCCACTGCGCACTGAGTCACGGTCGTTGCTACTCTGGTCTGAGGCAGTGGCTGCATGCAGCTCGAGGGAGGCACGCAGGCTCCAGATGTCACGGTAGATGGTCTGGGCCTGTTCCAGCCCTGCATCTTGCTCACCATCTGACTCCTGCTGCTGCTGAGACCCTGTGCTGCAGCCGATGCCACTGTGGCCTCTTTCTGGGGGTGACTCCGGACTTGCTCCTCCCACAGGGCCTGCCTCCTCCTCCGCCTCTAGCCTGCAAGCCAGGCCACAGCCGTCAGAAGGCAACATGCGCCCCGCACCCCTCCTTGGCCACCCTACTGGGTAGGGAGGGGCAGGCACAGAGGACTGACTTTCCAGGCTTGGCTAGGCCCTGTGGGGAGGGGCGTTTTTTAAAGGCTGTCTGTTTTACAGGGGATGTTTTTTGGGTACCCTGAGCTCTCCTAGAGCCTGTTTTTCAACCAGGGCTTCTCATACAGTAATGACTAATAAGCACCTGTGGGCACACAGGGGGTCGTTGGCTCCTCACCCAGAAAGAGTGAGGCTTTCCTCTGAGCCACTTTCTTCCTAACATCTTAGTGTGGGAGGGGGTGGCACAGAGGGACAACTAACCCGGTGGAATCCAACTGTGCCTCTACCCCTGGGTGACTCGATGTGCCACTTAACAGACCCCTAACATCTTGGATTCATAAGGGACCAGGAGGATGATACACAATTGCACGGGGTCACTACCCAGATAGGAAGAGTGCCCAAGCGTAGGAACCTTGCCCTGATCCCTAAATTCCCCATCCTATTGACATGGGCCCAGAGCTTTAGGAGGGGTTTTGCTGGCAGACAGTTTCTGAGAGGGGGCCATTCAGCTCTCAGGAGCATGGGCAGGTGGAAGAGGCTCCCTCAGACCATGGACTCCACCAAGAAGTGGCACTACCCAAGTGGGCATGAACCCCAGCAGCCCTGCCTAAGGAGGTGCGCAGTTCTGGGTACCCTGGGGCCATTGTCCCAGGCCCCACCCTCCACTCTCCCCTTCACTAGTCTCCCCCTACTCCCTTCTTCCAGTCCACACTGGAGAGGTGGCCCCAGCGAGGCAGCCTCCAGGAGAGGTGGTCGCGCCTCAGGAACACGACTGCCTGTCCACAGGGCAGGGAGAGTTCTCCATGGACCACTTATGGGGGACAGGGTGGGGCAGGGGCCCACAGGCTCACCCCTAGCACCTCTATCTCCTGAAAAATACCTGCCAAGAGCGGGGGATGGGCTTGTGGGACTGGCCAGAAAGGGGTGGGGGGGCGGGAAGGCCATGGTGGCGCCTGCACTGATGATGTACTGGATGAAGTCCACGTGGGGAATGACCCCCTCCTGCTCCATGCTCTCACTGGCTGCTCGCTGCCGCTGGAAGTGATGCCGCTTAGGGGAGCCTGTGCAGGGGAGACAAGTCAGCCCACCCAGGCCCCTCAGCCACCCCAGGCCTGTGGGTACCAGCCTGGGCCAAATGAGGGTGTCCTCTGCTGTACAGGTGTGAACTGTGCAAGCGGTAGCAGTGCCCTGAGCAGTCCTGGTAGACAGGTATGGCTGGGGCAGGACTTGCATTGGATACCCAGTGGCAGGCACAGCCGTGCTATAGTGGGGAGGTGTGGGCAAGTGAGGGGCAGACTAGGGGGTGAGGAAGAGAGGTAGCGTTCTCTCCTGCCAGCCCCACCCCTGCCTACGGGTCCCTGGACAAGAACTAGGACCCTCCTGTGACCAATGTCTAAGTCTTCAGTGAGAGGCCTCAAGGGTCGGGAGAACAGTCACCCAGCAAACAGGTTCTGGGCACTTCCAAGCTTGCACTTGACTACAGTCCCATTCAGGAATCACAGCTGCCTCTCGGCTCCTGACAGGGCAGCAGCACAGGCTCTCCCCTCCCTGGCCAGGAGCACCTAGGTCAGAACTTGCCCCTCTGTCCCTGGCACAGGCCGAGCCAGGCCCAACAAGGGCCACGTACCTTCTCTGACACTCCTTGTCCCCTCTTTCCACCTCTCCTGGCACTGAACCCTGCCACCTCCTCCACAGGACAACAGGCACATGCCTGGCCTGGCCCTGCTTTATCCACTAAGATCCCTTGAGCAGGGCTGGTTACAGCTGTCAGTGCCTCTGTCGTGGTGGCAAACTCCCCATGACCCTCATAGCCCTATATCCACATGTCCAGGGGTCTGCAGGGCTGAAAGGCTGCTGTCATTCATTCAGGGGTGGCCAAATGGGCCCCCCTACCTGTTGTTGTAAATAAAGTTTTATTGGCACACAGCTACCCTTGTTCTCATGCCCTATACAGCTGCCTGCCCACCACCACTGCAAACAGAGGGTCTGACGACAAAGCCAAAAAAAAAAAACCCACCATCTGGGGTCCCTTAAGAGAAGCTTGGTGAACCACCCTAGGCCCCCTCCCGACCAGCTTTGAGACCTTAGGGAAGGTGATGGGGACCCCTCAGGAGCAGAGACCCCAACCTGGGTTCCAGGCCTCCCACTCTATGGCTGCCTAGAGCAGGATCCCTGGCCCTCCCTCCCTGCCAGGGGCCACATCTCACCTCTCATGTCCAGACTTGATGCCCGCTGGCTGGGCTCCAGCTTCCATTTTTTGACCTTGAAGTAGGGGCTGGCCCCGTCCAGGCTGGCATGGCGCCTCAGGCGGGTGAAGAACTGCAGGACAGGGCCTGCCCCGGAGCCTGGGCCCACCTCCCCAGGCCCCACTGTGGTCCCCAGCCCGCCAAGCTTGGCACTCCTGGTACCTGCATCCAACTAGGAGGGAAAAGTGTGCTCTCAGGTAGGAAAGCACCTCCCCACTGCCTTCCCCCCATCACTCAGGGCAAGTGCACAAGTGCATAAGGGGAGCAAGGAACTCTCTCCTCCCCCCGGACCCTGCCCAAGAGGCTCCCAGGGGCTCAGCCAGGTGCTGGCTCACTGTGCCCTCCCTATCCCTTACAAAGGTGGTCCAACAGTAAGTGTCTAGGAATGGTCATCCTGGGGCCTGAGCCGAGGACTGACCACACCCTGCCCAGCTGCTTGAGTGCTCTGTGCCTATGTAAGCACACACGTGTGACATAGCTAAGTGTGTCCCATGTGCTGCCTGCCCCTTTTCCTTCCGTGTGTGGGGACCAGGCTTGGGCAAGAAAGGCCATGAAGAGCAGTCCACTGTCCTGGAGCAGGACAGGAAGGGGAAGGGAACACACAGGGGCCCTTACCGAGGTGCCTTCCCCAGAGTCGCTGGATGCAGAGGGGCTAATCTCAAAGTCAGCAGGGGCCGCGGCTGGGTGGTAAGGGTCACCTGGCAGGGCGGAGCTGGGGCCCACAGAGCGGCCCGTGAGGGCCTTCCCCGGGGGCTGTGGGACAGAGTCAGGATGGGGGGAGGAAGCAGTGACAGGTCAAAGAGCACAGGTGGGTGAGGGGGGTGTGCTGGGCCCAGCCACCCTCTAGGTGCCCCACCTGGTCCCCCTCCCCATCCTGAGATGAGGGGCCCTACCCCAGGGAGCAGGAAAAGTGCCACTGGTCAGGTGAGGGTGGGATTCCTGCCCACCCAGCCTCAGTCTGGCTGCCAGTCCCACCACACTCACTTGGAATATGGCAAGGCTGGCCTTGCGAGTGACAGGGGGGTGGGGCATGGCGATTGCGCTGGCCTCGCCTGCATCACACTCGTGAATGGTGACAATCTTGAGGGGTGGCAAGTGCAGGTGGGTGAGACGGGCATTCTTCAGGTGGTGGAAATCCCCCTCCGTCAGGGTGTACCTGTGCCCAACATGCCCACCCATCACCACACAGCCAGCCGCCACACTGGGGCCCACCCCACACAAGCCAGATCCCCTAGCCCGGGGGTGGCGAACCCGTGGCATGCGTGCCCAAAGTGGCACGCGGAGCAATTATTTCGGCACGCGGAGCTGTGAATACCATTTAAAAAATTATTGTTTATGCTCTTATAGACAAAAATAATCGATACCTCTATCTCACTCGATGGGTTGGCACATGAGTCGAGCGAGTATACTCTTTTATTTCATACACTCTGGCACTCAATCGCCAAAAGGTTCGCCACCCCTGCCCTAGCCCATATACTTTGCTACCCTGTAGCTCCATCATCCACCCTGCCAGGTCTGGGGAGAGCAAGGCACGAGCAGGCACTTGGCAGAGACACAGTCCCCTCCAGTGAGACCAGTGGTGGTATCCTCCCAGGGTCCCCTTACCGACGGCCCTTGTCCTGTCCCTTCTGGCTCTGCTCAAACAGGGCCGCCTCATTGAAGGACACTCGGCGGCCAGTGGAGCTGGTAGACAGGAAGCGCTCGGTCTCTGTGTCCTGGCCCTCGGTGTCCTCCCCCCTAAAGTCAGGGTCTGTGAGGAGAGCCAAGAGAGGGGTGGGCCCCGGGTGGGCAGAAGCCTGGTGCCAGAAGATTGTGGGTGGAAGGGCCAGGGAGGGTTTGAGGTGGGGACCCCAACTGACCGCCAGGGACCACGATGGAGGTGGGCGGGCACTCGCTCATCCGCTCACACACTCACTCGCTCAGCATGCGCCTGTGAGCACCTACGCGTGGGCTTTAAGGAAACATAGATGAGTCGGAATCGAGCTGCGCCCAGTCTGGTGGGGGAGACAGACAGACACAGATGGTCAGGTGGCCCAGGGGTGGACAGGGGGAAGGGCCCAGGTAGGGGGCAGAGCCTAAGCAGCATCTCACCTTGGGCTGGGTGGGTGCCATTGTCCAGGCAGGTGGTGGTGGTCTTCTCTGCTTCCTCCGTGGCTCTGCAGCGGGACAGCAAGGTGGGCTGGAGGCCCGCAGGGCTTGTGCCCCATGGGCTGTGTCCCAAGCTCACAGGAGCCCACCTGCTGGGACCTGGCCACCGCACAGACATGCCATGCACCGTTACCCCAAAGGCCACTGCCCTCACACACGTGTGGTGCACCTGCTCCTTGGGGGCATGCTGTCAGGGCCCCGGGGAAGGCAGTGGGCTGGTGGGCACGCACCTGTTGAAGCGCCGGTGGACCTCCCAGCAGCGCCTGCACAGGAGCAGCACGCCAGACAGCACCACGAGTGTGCCCCCCACAAAGAGAGACATCACTACCACCAGCAGCACATAGTTGTCCAGGAGGGGGTCAGGCTCCACCTGCCAGGTAGCAGGGGTCAGGTCCTGCAGTAGACGCTGGTGGCACCCACCCACAGGTCCTCCCTCCCCAACCCCATCACTCACGGTGGGACTGCCTGTGGTGTTGTCCCATGTTGTGGTCAGGGCAACTGTGGCAGCAGTGGTAGCAGCTGTGGCCATGGTGGCTGTGGGCTGCATTTTGAGAAGAGGAGGTGGGGCCTGGAGGGGCAGGGCCTGCTCAGTTCCAGCTCCCTGGTCCCCACCCCCTCCAACATCCCCTGGAGTCCAGCTAGAGCCCACACCAGGGCAGTGACTCACAGAGAGGTGGGGGGTTGGGCAAGGCAGCCCCCAGACCCCCTTAGATCAGTGCTCAGAAGGGATCTTCATCTCCTCATCTTTAAGATGGAGGTGTATGGGTATCAACTGCCTCCCCAGCCGGTAGGGCAAGCTGCGCAAGGTAGGGTTGGGCTAGGTGCCCTGCCCAGGAAAAAAAATGCACCCATGAGAGGAATGGGGAAACTGAGGCTGTCAGCTCACACTCACGAGTCCTTTTAGGCCCCATCAGTGGAGGGGGAGGGGCCCTCCAGCCCCAGGAGCCTGGCTCCAGGTTATTGGGGACCAGGTAGATGGGGCTGTCCACCCTCAGGAACAGGGCTGAGCACTGAGAATCCCAAGGTCTGGGAGGTAAAGCGCCCTCATCCCCTACACCCAGCGCTCCTGGAAGTGAAAAGGCCAAAGAAAACGCATCTGTTCCCAGCCCTGAAGAATCTGGTTCCCATGGCGACTGAGAGAGCAAGCCGAGCTGGGGTGGGGAGCGGGTTGCCAGGGAGCACTAAGGAGGGGAGAGGCGGGGCGGGGGAGGGAGGCCTCCTGCAGGGGCGGCTAGAGCGGGCCCTGGGAGGCAAGATGGCCGCTTCGCTCCTCCCCGCGCGCCGGTGCTCAGCCTCGGGCCGGGGGCCTCTACCAGCACCTTCTCCCAGTTCGGGCTGCCCGGCCTTTATGCCTGCCTTTACACTGGGGGAAACTGAGGCGAGGGAGGGGCCCAGCACTCGGGTAAGGGACTTCCTGGACATTGCACCTGACCATCCTCCCAGCGGAAAGGACAAGGGCGCACTCTGCTACCTCAGGGAACAGAGTCTGGGGCCGGGATGACCAACAGCCCTGGGCTGGCTTGGCGCGCGCGGTCTTTCCCCAGAGGAAAGCGAAAGCCTGTGCACAGGCTTCAGCGCCAACCCTTTCGGGTTTTGACCCCACGCGATAGCGGGGGAAACTAAGGTCCAGAGAAGGGGAGGATGCTGGCGAAAGCCAGGTGTTCTCAGCGCTCGAGTTAAGAGCCTGGCCCCGTCTCCCGGTATCCTCACCGGGAGGGCGCGTATATGTAGGTCGGGAAACGAGTTCAGGCTGGAGGGGGAGGGGGCCGAGGCGCGTGGACATGACAGGAGACCGACTGGGAAAGATGGCAGAAAGCAGAGGGAAGACAGGTGGACTCTCGCAGGGGTAGGCGGGGACCGGAGCTGAGGGCGGAGGTTACCCACGGGCCAGCCCCTTAAGTCCAAAAGGGCTTCGGCTCCCCGAGCTCGTTGGCCACAACCATCCCGGAGACCCCATCTGGCCCTTGGGGCGGGGATGGCGAGCGAGGAGAGGCAGAACCGGCTCCAGGCGTATATGAACCTAGGGCTAAGTCAAGAGTCGGGCCGCCGAAGTCAAGGTGCAGAGCTCTGCAGGCTGGCCCCCACGCCCGCCCCGGCTTCTCTGCTCTCTCCGGGAAGGGAAGATGGTACCGAGCCAGGGTGGGCCCCGGGGCCGGCCGTCATCCTGGGCTACGCGGCTCCGGCCTGTCCCCCGCCCACCCCGGAGCAACCCCGGGCCCGCCGCGCCTACCTCAGCGCCGGGACGCGCGACCCCTGGGCGGCGAGCGGGCGGCTGAGCGGCACTCCCGGCTGGCTCCGGTGCCGGGTGGCCGCAAAACGGGAGAATTTATGAATGGAGAAGCCGGAGCGCGGGGGAGGCAGGCACGAGAGGAGGGGCCGCACACGTGACCGCGTTGGCGTCGAGCCCGCTCCCACCCGCTGGATTCCGCCGGGTCCCCGGCCGTACGCCTCCGCCTCGCTCGTCGCCGCGTCTGGCTTGGTTAGCGCGGGCCACCGCCTCCCCTTCCCTTCCGGCGGGGGTGGGAGGCGGAGCCTAGGCTCCCTGGCGCCCCTTCCCCAGGCGGAGCCGCCTTCCAGCGGAGACTAATCGCCCTCATCCTCTGCAGCACGACTCCTCGACCCTTATCGAGGTCCCAAGGAGGAGGGCGTCCTGGGATGCACGACTCCCCACAACCCGGGGTCCTGGGGTGCAGAGTCCCCTTCCTTCGCTTCACCCAATCTGGGGTTCCCCAGCGTGCACAGCCCAGGGGGTCGGACACGCGTACCGCCTTTCTTCCCATATGTGGGCAGCATCGTTAGAGCTCACTGTGCGCCCTGTTTTATTGGGATGAGCAAATAGAATACAACTTGTGCTTAATGCCACCAGAGCTAGTGACATCAGGACTACCCTGAAGAACTCCCACTCCTTCAGGCCTGGCCAATCCCAAAGCTGCACCCCCCCTTCTCCCTCCCCAACAATCGTGCCTTGTCCTTCTAGACATTTAAGCCACCAACCTGCCACCAGCTTAGTCCTGGTACCATCCCAGTCACACCCCACAATGGCAGCCCTTCTTCAGGGAAAGCCCACTCTGCTCAGTGATGCTCAAGGCCCAGTTAAAACTCTTGGCCTTTATACTTGCAAGTTCTGGTCCAGGACGACTCTCCCTGGTCAGCAGGAATTTTCCCTCCCCACACCTTCAAGGCTTCCTGAATGGCAAAGCCCCTTTGCAACTCCTCTTGGCTACCTCTGCTAACATGGCAACCCTCATCCCATACTCCCGTCCCCTGCTGCTTTGTCTCTTGCTGTGGCCTGCTCCCTTACTTGCTCCTGTGTGTTGTGTCCATGCTCACCCCTGACCCCACTACACGGTGGGCTCCAAGGACAGCAGCTCATTCACATCTGGGTTCCCAGATGTAGCAAAGGGCTGGCACCCTGGAGGGAAGGTGCTTGTCTAGTGGATGAAAGGGTGACACCACTAAAGGAGGATAAGGGGCAGCCATATTGATACTCAGGAAAAACTGGCTGCAGGCAAGTAGGAATGGCATGTGCAAAAGTCCTGGGGTAGGAAGGGGTGTTTGTAGATCAACATAATGTATAGAGCAGGGGAATCCATCTTGTGGTTTCCAGTAGGGAACGGCATGGTCCCACTGGCTGTGTGTGTGGAGAAGTCACCCTTGGTGAGGCCTGGGGAGGAAGGTGGGGCCATCCAAAACAGTGATGGTGGCCACAGTAGCCAAGTTGGGTGGACAGACCTTGCCAGTGGTTCCACCAGCAATTTCAGAATAACTCCAGGTTTGAGACCTGAGTAACAAACAGGTAGTACCCTTTATCCATGGGCCACCTCAGAGTCAGAATTGGGAGAGAAATCCAGTGGATGGGTATAAAGAATTGATTAGATGTATCAGGACTCCATATGGGGTCTGAGGCTCTGGGGAGAGGTCAGGCTGGGCACAGGACACAACCCTAGAAACGTTGAGTAGGGTTTCCAGGGACAGGATGCCTAAGATACTGGGACTGATGCTCCGAGTGTACCTCACAGGGCTGGCTTGGAGAGGGGGGAAAGGGGCCTTAGGCCTGGATGCTGAGAGGCAGGGGTGCAGGCAGAACGCCTGACTGAACCCTGCAGGAAGCTAGGTCGCACGCAGTCCTTTGAGTCAGGGAGCCCCCACAGCAACTGCGTCGCAGACCGTCTGCTTCGTATTGCGCAGGTATGACACACCCTCCCCTGTGCCCAGCACCCCTCCTCTCAACCAAGGTCCTTCCTGTCTAGCCCTGACTCCGCATTTTTCCGGAGTCCAAGGTGGGGGTGTGGGGGTCGGGGTCGGGCCCTGGGGCCCAACGGGTGTGCGTGAACGCGAGGGCGGAGCGGTGACGTCAGCGCCTCGAGCGAGGCTGCGCGGGCCGCGGTGACGTCAGCGGAGCCCCTGGCTCGAGCACCGCCGCAGCCCGTCATCGGCACCCGGGGGCGGTAGCCCGGCGGGGCCCCGACGAGAGCCTCTCCGGGCGCGAGTCGCCCTCTAGTGGCCGTCGCGGGGATTGAAGCAGAGCCGTGCCCGCACCGGCTGAGATGTTTCTGGGATGCCTACACCTACTTCAGTTGCAGCCTGTCCCATCCCGTCCCCCACACTCTGCTACTTCTTTTCTTTTAGTATTTGTCACCTCTCAACACTACATGACTTGCTTATTACGTTGAATGTAAACCGCTCCCACTCACCCCCCCATACCAGAGAAGGAATCTTGATATTTCTCTATCGCTCCAGTGCCTGGCTGGCATCCAATGAACGAGCCCCAAATCTTGAATTCAACTGAAGTGTCTTTGCGTAGGCTTCTGGTCCTGTCCACACAGAACCTTCTAACCACCCGTCTCCCTCATCTTACCAGCGGAAGGGGAGCTGGGGCGGAAGGAAACTACAACCCTGAGCATGCCCCGCGGCCGGCCGGGAATCGTAGTTCGCGCGTGCGCTCTCGGAATCCTTCTCCCAGACGTCTCCGCGCGTCGTCCTTCTCGCCCTCCAGGCGTTCAGCGTTCGACTGGAGTCCCGATCACAGTCCGGCCACTGCAGTCCACCGGCCGCCGCCATGCTGCCAGCTTCACTGCTCCGCCGCCCAGGCCTGAGTCGCCTCGTAAGCCAGGCCCGCTCCTACGCCGAGGCGGCCGCCGCCCCGGCCCCTGCCGCGGGCCCGGGACAAATGTCCTTTACCTTCGCCTCACCCACTCAGGTGCGAACGCCATTCCAGACCGCGGATCCGCGTCTCTTCCTTCTGTGATCCGGGTCCGAGCCCCCCAACACCCCCCATTCCGGACCTGGGATCCGAGCCCCACAACCCCCAGTTCGCCGACCCACATTCCATACTCTAGACTCGTGCCCCGTCCCCGTGTGGTCTGCGTCTGAGCGTCACAACCTCCCGAGATCCTGGGCCTTTCACCTGGGTTCAGACGCCCAAGCGCCGGGCCTGCCTGTCGAACCGGCGTTTCCCTGCACTTCAGACAGCTCTCGGAGATAAGCGCCTCTGTGTGCTCCTCCCTGCTCGGCACATTGTGCCCTTATAGCATCTGACTGCCCAAGTTCTTGAGTGGCTAGATTTTGTTTTCTCCTCATAGATGATGGCACTGAGGCCTTGTCCACGGACCACAACCCAAGTGTCAGCCTTAGTGCCTTTGCTTCTGTGCCCTCCACCAGCACTCAGTCCTGACCCCGGCCTATTTCACTGCAAGGGAGACTGAATTTTGGGTGATGTGGGACATGCCTGAAGTGACCCATTCCACATCTATTCTTTCCAGGTCTTCTTCAGTGGTGCCAATGTCCGGCAGGTGGATGTGCCCACGCAGACAGGAGCCTTTGGTATCCTGGCAGCCCATGTGCCCACCCTGCAGGTCCTGCGACCAGGGCTAGTTGTTGTCCACGCAGAGGACGGCACCACCTCCAAGTACTTTGGTGAGTTACTCAGAAGAGTAGAGCAATGGGGCTGAGCAGGGCCACATATTCCAGCAGGTCTGTTCTGAGGACAGGGAGGAGCAAGCCAGAAGCACTCTACACCCCTAGCTTGGAACTGGCTGTGGTTAAGTGGCATGAAGTGGGTTGGGGGAGGGTGACATGCTAGAAAAGGAAGTAAAACTTCAATGGGAAGAGGGGTTAATTTAGAGGATACGTAGGAAGAAACCAGCTCTGCACTGGCCTTCCACCAGCATCCATCTCCAGTGCTACAGCCAGGATATGAACCTAGCCCCTATTCACCCCTGACCCCTGCTCAATTGATGGGCTGGTGGGTGAAGGGAAGGGGCTGTGTCCCATATCCAGCCCCTAGCAGATTTCCCTGGTGGCCCCTGGTCCCATGTGTACTCTCTAGGTACCCATCTCCCGTGCTGGACCCCAGGGCCTCTGTTGGGCCACTGTCCTGGCTTGGGGGCTGACAGTTTCCCTCAGGTCTAGACATAGAGGTCTTACTCCCTCCCATAGTGAGCAGCGGCTCGGTCACAGTGAATGCTGATTCATCAGTGCAATTACTGGCTGAAGAGGCTGTGACACTGGACATGCTGGACCTAGGGGTGAGTCTTGGGAAACTGAGGCACCAAGCAGGCACAAGCTGTATTGAGAGCTCTTGGCATAAGGGTTGGGGGGGTGGGGGGCAGGCACCAGGCCTAGGACCCTGTTTGGCCTTCACCCACCACCCACCTACCCACTGCAGGCAGCCAAGGCAAACTTGGAGAAGGCACAGTCCGAGTTGTCGGGGGCAGCGGATGAGGCTTCGCGGGCCGAGATCCAAATCCGTGTCGAGGCCAACGAGGCCCTGGTGAAGGCCCTGGAGTAGGCGTTGCATACCCTTCGCTGGTGTCAGTAGGGTGGGGGCAACCCCTCTGGGGGCAGCAGTCTTTTCCAAGAAGCACAGTGCCAGCGTCTGCCCAGAGTGAACCCTCTGGGCCCAGGTCTGGTGGCAAGCTCAGATACCCTGCTCTGCCCTTAGGGGTACTGTCACCCCAGGGCTTGCCTCCTCACTCTCAAGTTCTCACCAACCTAACCTGCCATCCACCACTCCCATCCCTGCAGAGACCTCCCAGCCACCTCTGGACAGCCTGCCCTAGGCCAGCACCTTATTAAAGACCAGGGACCCCATTTGTGTGTGCTGATTTTTGTCTCCTGCCTATCACGGGTGGGTTTGGGATCTCATCCCTCCCTGTGAGGTAGGGCCTTGAGGGTTTGGAGGTTGTGGCCCAAGAGGTCCTTGGGGGCCTGCACTAAACTGAGTTGAGGGGGAACAGCCAGCAAGGCCATGCCATGTGGTGGGTGCTGATCTTTATTCCAAGAGGGCAGGAAAAGGCAAAGGTAACCAGCCAAGTGTGAGGACTGCAGGGAGGGGGTGGCTGTGGCTCCTAGATAGATACCTAGGGTCCTATTGGGTTCCAGGCTGTGACATCTGCCCTGGGCAACCTGGCCCTGGCCCTGCTCCAGTCACACTTGGAAGGGCCCTGCCCCTTGCTGGCCTGGCTGGCTGAGTGCCCAATCCCTGGTGTTGGCACCAGATGGGATGGGGCTGCCCTGACCCTACATAACTTCAGTGCTGCCCCCCTCCCTTTTGCAACCCTGAGGTATCCCAGCCTTGAGCTCCAGGTGGTAGGTAAGGGGCTTCAGGGCAGGGCTCTCCTGGTTCTCCTTCCAGCCTAGATCCTGACCAGGATTGGGAGATTCCAGGAGGGTGACTGTGGGAGAGCCTGGTCCTCTGTGTCACTGGCAGGCCAGGAGGTGGCAAGGTGGCCACCCCAGGCCATGTTGTTAGCATGGATATGCTGTGTACTCATGTGTCACAGTCTCATGCAAGTGATTATCCCATGGCTGTATCTGAGGCTTGATGTGGTGGGACATGGCTTATGTGGGAGCCTCCAGGCAAGCTCATGGTTCTGAGGGGATGTCTATTTGGGTCTCCCTACTCTGGCTATTGAGATCTAAGCAGCAGGTACCCACTTCCCAGGAACCCTCATCCCAGAGAAGGTTGTGACAGCCATGAGGCCACAGGTGCAGCCCCACTGACCTGGTCCTTGGCTCAGAGCCCAGATCTTAGTGCCTGGCCAGCCCAGATGCTGTAAATAAAGATAGGGTGATCAGGAGGGAGTTCTTCACCAAGCGGCTAGACCAGTACCCCCACACCAAGGACCATGTGCCCCCCACCTGAGAGGTCTCAGCCTGTAACTAGAGGCAGCTAGGACCCCCCAGCATAGCACAGGCACTGTGGGAGCCATGTGAGCAAGCGTTGCAGACACCCCTGCCTGACACGGGGCTGGAAGGAACAGTCTGTACTGGGTAAGCTGAGAGACTTGGGGCAGGCCACATACCAGGAACTAGGGATCATGACCCCTTCCACAGGGCAGGCTTGGGGCCGGGTAGGGGCAAGAAAGGGCGGTCTCTTGGTACATCTGTGGCTCATGTCCTGGGATAGTCTTAAACACGGATGGTCTAAATGGGAAGAAACAGGAAGTGGGCCAATTAGTACGTTTATTGTATCTGCAGAGCAAAGTCAGAGCCATGGCCCCTCCTGAGAGCAACCCCTGCCCCAGAGTATGTGTGACCCAAGGGGCACAGCAAAGGCCTGAGGTCACTCAACCCTGCTCATCCCAGCAGCAACACTTTCACCCTTGAGGGTCCCACCTACCCTGACCCTCCAATCTCTGGAGGTTCTGGCTTCTGAGCTCAGCTCCCTCTGGAAGCAGAACCTCCCATCTCGGCCCTTGACCCTGGCACAACCTGAATCCCCTTAAGCCTCCAGAGCTTTTCATTTGGCTGTTCTCAATTCTTGAAATACTGTCCTCTCTGTGTGGCAGACTTCTATTATTCTTCAACCCCAGTCTCAGTGACCCCTTCCTGCTGGCCCAGCCCTGACCCTGAAGGGCTGAATGCCTGGGTGCACCTGTGGTGGGGAGTCAGGGGGCAAGAGCATTGGTTAGTAGCAGGAGGGAGACATGCAAAGGAACACACAGCCCATGAAATGGGAGGAGTGCCCGGGGTGGGGATGGTCAGACCAGATAAAGGGAGAAAACAGGTAAGTGGGCAGGGGATGGGTGAGTAGAACCTGGGGTCTACTAGACAGAGGGAGCAGAAGTTCCAAGAGGGCCCCACTCCCAACCAAGGAAAGGTCATCCTGAGTAAGCCCTCTACCCAGAGCAACCCACAGGGAGAAACAGGACATGCCATGTTCCCACCTGTTCAGACTGTTTCCTCACCTGTAAAATGGGTGTGGGGTAATATCTATCCCAAAGGCTGGGCACCAGCCTGTGAACTTAATGTTAATAAATGACACTACCGCCGCATACTCCAGAATAAGTCCTCTCGATTCTTATTCCAAGCCTTGGCCACTTGGAATAAACAGGTTCCAGAAGCCAGTACCCTCCTGAAGTCAAACAGCATGTGCTGTGTGGTGACTGGCTGCACAAGGCAGGCCTGGCGCTGGTTAATCCCTCCATAAATGCCGTCTGAGGTCACCGCTAAGGGATGCAGAAGGCCGCCTGCCTGGGCAGCTGGCCGGGTTACTGCCACTCCAGGCAGGTGACTGCGGCCTGTTTTCCTAGACGGCAACCGCAGACTCAGGCTCCCCTTCCCGCCCCCTCCCCCACGCGGGCGCCCCCAGGCGGAAGCACAGGGCCTGGGATGCCAGGAAAGGGGGCGGAGCAGGGAGCCAGCTATACACCCGGAACCGCCATCCAGGGGCCCGAGTAAGGGTGCGCCCGAGTGTCTGCACGAATGATCGTGACCCGGGATTCAGCGTCACTCAAGGAGCATCCTCATTTCTGGGACGAGTGTAAGGCCAGGCCGGGCGGCGGCCAGCCTGCGTCACCACCCGCCCGGTCCTCCGCCCACCCTCCCAAACTCCACCCCAGGAAAGGCGGTGCGGATAAAGGCTCAGGGCCGCCCTCTCAGCCCCAGATCTACCCCGGCATCGCACACCCGTGCAGGACGTGGGCACACGCAGCATTGTTGGGACTAGCCGGTGAGTTATGGGCGGGACATTGCGGACCAAGAGGTTCCTTACTCTATAGACTCTTAAAGATGTCTCACTTTTCTTTGTTCTTGGGACAGGCAGGGTTCGGGGTGTCTCCAGTTCTAGGAAGCCACCCCCCCCCCACACACACACACACACGCCGGGGCGTGGAATAGTAGTGGTGAATCGCATAGAGCCCCCTAGGCGGGACCTCAGCCCCCGCCCCTACCCTGGGCACTCCCCTGCCCTGGAGTGACCTTGAGCTACTTGCCGTTCCAGCCTGTTTCCCCAGCTGTACGGCCCCCAGTCTCCTGATTTAAAGGCTACTCATAACGAGGTTCCTCCCAAATCCGCAGTGGTTCGGCCTCGCCCTTGCCCAAGGCAGCCTCGGCGCCCCCTCCACGAGACTACTGGCAGCGCCTCCGGGTGGGGCCGGCAGAGGGCGCGTTGGCGCTGCTGACTCACCGCAGCCCCGAGCAGAGCGGCGCGCGCGGGCGCAGCAGGGACGCCGCGTCACGTCACGGCTCGGGAGGGTGTGAAGGGAAGCGGACCCGGCCCGCGGGGACGGGGTTGGGACGTGAGGGGGCACCAGCTCGGGAGGGTCCCTCCCGGCACTGGCCAAGTCATCGGGATGCAGGCCTCGCCCCTCAGCCCCACTTCTCGCTGGGTCCTCAAGCCCGGGGTTGGGGGTGCCCGCTAGGCCGACCCTATGTCTTGCGTGCAGCCGAGCCGGGACCCAGCCACGAGGCGTGGGGATTGCCTCCCGCTTCCGCTTGCAGTGGCTTCCCGGACGGGTGCGGGGGAAGGCCCCGCGGCTTCCTGTCGCTACCAGCGCGAGGACAATGCTCACCCCAATGCCGCGCTGCCCGGGAAGACATCCCGCACCCTTCCTTGCCATATGCTCTTTGTTGCGGGCTCCCGGGCTTATGAATGGCCCCCGGGGCGGGCGCGGGCGGGGGCGCTGGGGCCGTTCTCAGAGGCTCTAACCCCACCTCCGCCCTGCTTCCCTTGGCCACCCGGCCGGGGTGGGGCGAGGGGCGGGCCCGTAGGCCACGTGGGGCAGTGCCACGGCGGCTCTTATTGGCCAATCCTTGCGGCCTGGGCGTTCGGCGCGCATCGATTGGCCGGAGCGGGGCTGGCGGAGTAAGTATGAATGGGAGGGGGCGGAAGCTCCGCCCCTGGAACGTTGATACATTATAACTTTTTTTTCTTGTTACTTTCACCCCCAGATCCTCGGAGCGGCGGCAGCGGCTGTTGCTAAGGGAGGGGACGCTCTAGGAACCACCGCCCGGAAGGCAGACCGCACTGGGCACAGCCGCCTAGCGGCGCCCCCTCCTCTGAGACCTTCCCCCGGAACAGCCGCATCTCGGTTGCCGCCCCCCGCCCTTGAAAGAAACCGCGAGTGCAGTCCCCACCCCCGGAAGGCGCCCCGACGAGCCTACTCGACCTCGGGAGGGCCACTCGGATTTTTAATTTCTGTCTATCCGTTTCTGGGGACCTTCTCGAAGACGACGCGCGCTGTCCCCTTCTCCCAGGGGTTCTGAGAACCCCGGTTCTGGGATCACCTGCCCTGCCTGGAGGAGCGGCGAGGATTGGTGGCGCGCCGCGGACCCCAGCCCCCCAGCACGGGCCGGGGATGGAGCCGCAGCCCGGCAGCGCCCGGAGCTGCCGGCGAGGGGCCCCCGGCAGTGCCTGCGAGCTGGGTACGGCGTCAGAGGCGGTGCCTATGAGTCTGGCCATCCACAGCACGACGGGCACCCGCTACGAGCTGTCGGTGCCCCCCGACGAGACGGTGGAGGGGCTGCGCAAGCGGCTGTCCCAGCGCCTCAAAGTGCCCAAGGAGCGCTTGGCACTGCTCCACAAAGACACGTAGGTACCGCGCGCCACCCAGGCCCCGCCACCCCACCCCCCACCCCGGGCACGCAACCCCCTCAGGCTGTAGCCCCCGGACTGGAACAAAGAGCACAAGAGCGCGCCTCCCAGGGAAAGAAGGAGGCGGCCAGACTAGTGGGGGGGGGGGGCCGTACGCTCTCGGGCGCCCTCTGCTACGCCTTGCTTGCCTCGGCCCCCTCCCCCTCCTTTGGTCTCTGCACAAAGGCCGCTGCGAGGGCGCCCCTGGACGGGCATAGGCGACCCATCTCGCAGAAAGGCTGGAGTGCCGGGGCGGCGCGGGGGTGGGGGTGCGGCCGCTGCCTCTGCCTGCGTCCCCAGCGGCTTTGCGTCTGCTCAGCGGCCCTCTATGCGTCTGGCTGTCTCTCTCCCTACTTGCATCTCTCTGCTCCCCTTTGTTCTCACCACCAAGCGCTCTCCACAGCCGCCCCCTCCCTTTGGTATTTAAATCGCCTCCAGGCCGGGGGGGGGGGGGCCCTCCCAATGTGGGTCTCCGGGGACGCGCTGTGTCCATCCCCAGCGGAGGTGCTCCGTTGGGGGAGGGGCAAGAGGGGGAGGGTCTCCTTTGTCTGAGCGGCGGACTACGCCAGGGGAGGGAGGGAGAGAAGAGGAGGGGAAGCCCGGCCCAGCAAAAACCCTCGGGGCTAAGGCCTGTGTCCCCACAAAGAGGAGTCCATGGACAAGTTGGTGAATTTACATGCAGGGTTGGCCCTGGGGAGGCTGGGAAGGTGGCACGGGGCACACTGGGGCCTGGGTGATGAAAAAGTGCCTTGCTGAGATACAAAGGAGGTGCCCTAGTCCAGAGTTGGGGTTCCTTGAGGGAAGGGGTCTGAATCATCGGCATGGGGCTCCCAAAGCCAGACAGTGACCCCACCCCCACACCAGGTCCCTGAATCTGGGGACCAGAAAAAGATGGGGGTTGGAAGGACTCCTGTCTCCCCAAGGAGCACAGTGTACACCTCCCCAACCCCCCACCCACTTCGGCCTCTTCTGCGTCCTTGCCTTGTCTCTGTAGCCTCACCCTCTTCCTTCCTCCTCCCCAGCCGCCTCAGTTCGGGGAAGCTGCAGGAGTTCGGCGTGGGGGATGGCAGCAAGCTGACTCTCGTGCCCACCGTGGAGGCGGGCCTCATGGTAAATGGCTGGGGCAGTGTGCCCTGGAGGCCCCAACATAAGCAGGCAGCCTCCTTTCATGCTAGCAGAGCCCCTCTCTACACACATTTGTGCCCCTTTGCCTTCCAGGGTAGCCCACCCCCAGCTAGCAGGGTTCTCCCAGCCCGTGTCCAGGCTCTGCTCGAGCACACGCTCACGGCCTCCCTCCCTCTCTCTCTCTTTGTAGTCTCAGACCTCAAGGCCAGAACAGTCTGTGATGCAGGCCCTGGAGAGTTTGACGGAGACCCAGGTGAGACCCGAACCGCCCCTCCTAGCCCAGGATGGGTAGCAGATCCAGTGCCTGGCGCCTTTGGGAAGCCTGGGGTTGTTTGTACTCCCAGGAGGCCTGTGGGGAGAGAAGGGACAGGACGTGCTGCCCCGCCTCCATGCCAGCTTGGCCTGGTCACCCAGCTTCCTCTTTGTCCTCCCTCAGCCTCACCACCTGACCTTGAGGGACTTCTCTCCCATGGTGGCCACCATGGGGGAGGGGGTGAGCTTTCACAACCCCTCCTGTGGGGTGACCTTGGCCCATACTCCCACCCCCTTCATCCCTGAGACACACACACAGGGCCACCGAAGTTTCCCCAAGTTCTTTTTTTTTTTTTTAATGTTTGGGGGGAAGGGGCTGGCCTGTGTGACACTCCTTCGGTGACCCCATTGTGAGGGTGGGGAGTTACCCCTCCCCTCCTCTTCTGGCCTTTGTTCTCTGTCCCAATAGGGGGGGGACCACCAGCCCCAGGGCCTGTACTCCACTGAGACAGGATGTTAGGAAAATATTTAGTAACTGGCCAGGAGGGAGGTGAAGAGAGAGGCAGGGGGCTGGCCCACACCCTGGTTCCCGGTTTTGTTGCAGCCTTTTTTTTTTTTCTTTCCCCCTCCTTTCCTCATTTTTCTGGCGGCAGGGGCCCGCCTCCCAGGAGAGTGACACAGGCCTCGGCTATCTGCCTGCTGCCAGGGTGGGGGAAGCAGGCTGCTGCCCGCCCTAACGAGGGGGTGGGCAGGTTCCTGGCCTCCCTGACTGGGCTGGGCTGTCCGCAGGAAACCTGCTTAGCCGCTTCCCTTCCTCCTGCCTGAGGCCCTCGCCCCCTCCCCGACATGTAGCATCCTGCCCTCAACAGCTGGCTAGTGTTGCCAGAAAGGGGCGGGAGGGAGAAGGGGGGGCGGGAGCTGGGGTGGTCTGCCCTAAGGGTGATGACCGGGTGGGACAAGAGTAGGGGCTTGAGATCTAGGTGGAGGCTCCTGATTTTTTCTGGCAGATATAAACTTGGGTGTGTGTGTATGTGTGTGTGTGTGGTTTGCAGGGGCCCTGGGGTATGTTTGGTTCCCGTCCGCCCCTGGGCACCTGCGTCAGGAGAGAGATGGGGGTGCTGGGTGGAGCAGCTGGGCTCCCAGGTCTGCTCCCTGCCTGACACCACATCATGTCTGCCATTGGCCCTCCCCAGGGAGGAAGTTGCTGGAATTTGGGAACACCCCAGCTGTTCTTGAGAGCTACCCAGGACCCTTCCTGCAAGGAACATTTTGGGGGATAGGGGGTGGGGTCTGCACACTGCCAGCCTCCCTCACCTCCCTGAAGCCCCCAAGCAGAGAAGGTTATGCCAGCTGCTACCAGCAGAGAGCTGGGAGTTGGTGGTTCTGACTCATCCAAGCCTGTCACTTCTCAGAAACCTCCCCCCTAGTCCCGGCCCCTGGGGAGAGCTCTGCATTGGCCAGGCTCTAGTGCAGACGGGTCAGATGCACCCCACACCCGTTGTACAAGGGGACCTCATTTGGAGGGTTTATGTTTTGTGGACTGTGTTAAGGCCCCTGGGGACCTTGTTTCCAGGGAACTAGTCAGGGCCCCCCTCCTGCAGCAGTGCCCTCTCCCCTTTAGACTCCGCCCCACCCAGGACAGATAAATATTTATCTTGAGAAAGCAAAGGTTAGGAAGAAGAATTTGTCTAGGAATTCCACCCACTCACTGCCCTGGTAGCTTAACTGGGAGGGGGCCTGAGTTAGGTATCTCTTTCATATTCATGGGCAGAGAGGATCTGAGGGTCCCACAAGGTGGGACAAAGGTACAAAGTGGGGGTCATTTGAGGGCAGTGACTGCCGGCTGGGCCCGCCCCCTCTGGCCTCAGTTTCCCCTTGACAGAACTACACTGGCCAGGGAGGGCCAGGCCCCCCCATCTGACCTACCTCTGTCCCCCACAGCCCCCAGCGGCGCCTGGGCCCGGCTGGCCTGGCGGAGACGGCTTCCGGAAATGCCGATTCATTTTATTTAAGTGTCCGTGGCATCGACAGGGACCCCAGAGCCCAGAGAGGGGCGGCGAGAGGCCCCAGGTCACACAGCATTAGGGGCTGGTCTGGGCTGAGGGTGCCGAGGGCTGAGACCCCCAAAGCTAACAGGCCACTCTCTGCAGGTCAGTGACTTCTTGTCTGGCCGCTCGCCACTGACCCTGGCTCTTCGAGTGGGTGACCACATGATGTTTGTCCAGCTTCAGCTCGCAGCCCAGCACGCCCCACTACAGCACCGTCATGTGCTGGCTGCTGCAGCTGCTGCTGCCCCTGGGGACCCCAGCATGACCACCCCTGTGTCCTCTCCCTGCCGGCCAGTGTCCAGCACTGTCCGTGTCCCTCCGGTGCCTGCCCCTGCATCCCCCTCACCGGTCACAGCTGGCTCCTTCCGATCCCACTCGGCCACCACCACCTGCACCGAGGTGAGTCTGCAAAGGGCTTATCCTAGGAGCTCAAGGGTGTTTGTCCTTAGACATGGGTGTGGTAGGGACTCAAGAGTGCCCACTGCATTCCTTGTACTAAGGGCCATCCCTGGACCCTGGGCTGGTGGGTAAACCCAGGTCCCTGAGTTTGCACCTTGAGTTTACGTTCCCCCTTCCCCTATCAGCAGATGGACTGTACCCCCGCTGCCAGCGCCGGTGCCAGCCCCACGTCCACCCCTGGGGGCAGTACCACCTCTCGTTCCCGCAAACCAGGTGCCGTTATTGAGAGTTTCGTGAATCATGCCCCGGGGGTCTTCTCAGGGACCTTCTCTGGTAGGTGTCATGGCTGTTGTGTCCCTATAGCAGTCACATATAGAAATGCTAGGGGTGGGACACACTCTCATCATCCCACCCTGGGATCTCCACGTACACATGTGACCCTACAGGCCTGTGTCCCCTGTGTGGATGCAGGGCCTTACGTTGTTTCCACCCTGGGGTCCTACTTCTCAGACATTCACCAAAACCTCCTGCCTTTGCAGGCACACTGCACCCCAACTGCCAGGATAGCAGCGGGCGGCCGCGGCGTGACATTGGCACCATCCTACAGATTCTCAATGACCTCCTGAGTGCTACTCGGCACTACCAGGGCATGCCCCCATCACTGACCCAGCTACGCTGCCATGCCCAGTGCACACCCACCTCACCTGCCCTGGACCTCACCCCAAAAACTACCTCCTGTGAGAAGTTGGCGACCACAGTCCCAGCCTCCCTGAGCCAGGCCCGTATGGGCAAGCCCCCAGGTGAGTGTCCAGGGCAGGGTGCCCCACCCATCCTTGCTTAAGGCCCCTGTGTGCAGCTAAGAGTAGCTGACCTGCCATGGGCTGGGGGTGGGGGACACCAGCTGCCACTTGCCCTACTATGGAAGAGCCTGAAGAGGCCACATGTGTTGGCATAAAGTGTCCTTGTGTCCTCTAGCAGGGGCAAATCTGTCCTTACTTCCTCCTCGTCTCCCCCAGGCATCTTCTCCAGATAACGGGGGGCCTCTGAAAGGCTGAGTTGGGCTGAGGAGGGGGCCCTGCTTCTCATCTTGACAGGCCCCTGTATTCTCCAACCTGGTTATTTCCATAAATCAGGAGTCACAGGGAGTATGTGGCAGATCCCCAGCCCAGGCCTTGAAGGGGAAACTGAGGCACAAGCCTGACTGTCTGTTCTCAGTGCCAAAAGCAGCCAGAAGTGCTCAGGCTGCAGTTAATTCATGCAGTGGACGTGTCCTGAGTGCCTGTCTTGTATGCCGCCCTGCCCTTGTGGACTCACAGCTGGCATAGTGGATGCAGAGACAAGATCTAATAAACGTGCAGCTCCTGGGGCCCACTGTGTGTCCATTCAGTGGACAGTTGATGGCTCCCTCACTGTGCCTGTCACTTGGGGGTGTATCCTCAGAGTTCTCAATGTTTGGGGGATTCGACCTCTCCCAGGGGGTTCATGGTCACTGCCTCCTTTGCAGGGGACCGGCTGCGGCAGACGGAAAACCGCGCTACTCGCTGCAAGGTGGAACGCCTGCAGCTGCTGCTCCAGCAGAAACGGCTTCGCAGGAAGGCCCGGCGGGACGCCCGCGGCCCCTACCACTGGCCACCCAGTCGCAAGGCTGGTCGAAGTGACAGTGGTGGCGGTGGTGGTGGCGGTGGCCCCAGTGATGCTGGGGGCTTGGGCCTTGACTTCGAGGACTCCGTTTGGAAGCCAGAAGTCAACCCTGACATCAAGTCGGAGTTCGTAGTGGCCTAGGAACCATGTTCTTTGCCCTGGCCCACAGTGGCTGAGAGTGCTGCCCATCACAGGCGGGCAGGCAGGCAGGCAGTGGGTGCCGCAGGAGGCCCCTTCCCTCCCTGTCTAGCATCCTGATATTTTAAAATTTCAGTTCTCACCATGGTTTCCAATCTCTCCGTGGCCTTCCTTGCGTTTGTGCCTCTCAGTTCAGCTGACCTCCCCACCTTTTTCCTCTGTCGCCTTGCTGGCCACGCCCACCTCCCCAAGCCCCAAATATGTAGCAATCTTTCCAGATGGTTCCGGAAACCGCCCCCATCCCTTCTGCTGGCCCTCCCATCCTCTTCAGGTTTAAGTCAAAATGTAGATGTCTCACATGCACTTTACAGATGGTAGGGGGCCACGGAGAGAACTCCCACTGCAAACTCCAGTCCCCCAGCTAGCAGGGCCCACAGGGCTCTAAATACTACTGGGGCGCTGACCATGATCTATTTCTTTATGCCTGTATTTTCTCTTTTTTTATTTTTTTCCTGGAAAAGAAAAGCTGTTCCAAGGGGAGAGGCTGGCCAGAACCTGCCTTGGGGTTCAAGTGGGGGTTTGGGACTCCTTCCTGCCGGGAAAGGAAAGGGAGGGAATGGAACAGACCTGTCCCCAGCCTTCACAGGCCATGCACTGTGCGATTTTCTCTACCACCACCATCCCACCCCACCCCCCTTTTTTTTTTTCTGATCTTGGGGGTATTTATAGACTATTAATTTTCTGACTGAGCCAATAGTGATTGGGAATCTCTTGAAAATCGGGAGAGAAATGGCTAGAGGGTGGGCAAGGTTTCCCCCAGCTCTCCTGTTGGGCCCAGCCTGAGGGGATCTGGGCCTGTGGGCTGTCTGGGGGACCCTCCAGCAGCCAGGAGGAGAGGGTGTGCTGAGCTGTGAATCCCCCAGTAGGGGTGAAGCTGTGTAGCATTAACCCCTGGGGGGTTTGCTGCTGGTCTAATTTGGAACCTCCCTACTCATACCCATGCCTGAAGAGTCAGCCCCCACAACAGGTAGACCCCCTATTGGGTCATTTCATTGGGGGTGTTCATTTTTTCACTTTTTTTTTTTTAACTGATAATTGAGATTTTGGGGCCCTCCCCCACACCTGTCATGTGAGACCCTTCACCCTTTCTGTCTTCCCTGTCCTTGTAGGTGAACCCCAGACGTCCTCATCCCTCTCCCCATTGTGTTTAATGGTTTCAGATGTGAACATCCCATGTTAACTGTAGCTCTAAATTTTTTTGTGAGGGGGTGGGCAGGGAGGGGTCAGGGTTAGGGGGATCAAGGATTTGTTTTCATTTTCCAGAAAAAGTTTGTTTTTGAAGAACTGTCTTGAATACCTATTTCAGTGTGTATTCTCTTGTTTTTTTTAATGATTTTTAAATGTGCCTCCACGGGACAGGGTGGAGAGCCCAGGCAGGAACCAGCCTCCCCAATCTTTTGCCCTCTCCAGGGCCCCCCAAAGCATTACCTGCTCTAGGGGTGAGGTTGGGCTGTGGGGTGTCATAGCACCTTACCTGAGTTTCCTGTATGAAAACATTCGGAAAAGAAAACTACACAAACTCCATAATTTCAAGTAATAAACAAAATGAAATGAGTGACTGTCCCACCTGTCACCCCTGGTGGGGGTTTCTGGTTCAAGTGTTGAGAGAGGGTGGTCTTACAGGCCTGGTAATGAATGGCATAGTGGATCTTAGAGTAGGGGCCTAGGGTGGGATACTGGGGCCTCCCACCACCTCTGAGTATAAAGGGGAGTGCATCCTGGAACAGATCAAGCCCCCCTTACTAGCTTGAAGGGTAGGCAGGAAGCTGCCCTAGCAGGAGAGGGAGGGGCAGGCCACTTCCCCGTTACCTAAGCCGGAAGTCCTGCAGAATGAGTGCCAGCTACCCAATTTCTGTGGGGGCTTGTCCTCAATTCCCAGCTCAGGTGGGTCCCTGACCAGACACCTCCCCAGATTGCCACCAGGGCACCCATTTCCTGGTACCAACCTTCCACAGGCCCCAGTCTTAACTAGTAGAGGGTCCTTGATTGGGGGCGGGGGTGTGGGTTGCATCTGGAGCTTGGGTAAGGTGACCAGACGTCCCACTTTTGGCGGGACAGACCTGATTTTTAACAATTTGTCCCGCGGCGTTTTAAAAAAGTCCCAATTTTTGGAAAGAATGCATGACAAGCTAAAGAACGGCGGGAGATAGACCAAATTTTTAACCAAGAACCCCCTCTACCCCAGTCAATGGTGTCCCGCTTTACCAATGTTAAAAGCTGGTCACTTTAAGCTTGGGTGAACTCTCATCCCTCTCTATCCTCATGCCAACCTTGCATTCCAGTGCTCCCTATCCCTGACCGTCATGCACTGAGCCTCCAGGCCTTTGCCCAGGTGGTTCTGTACCCAGGAACACCCCTCTCCTAGTCACCCCTGCTCCTGGGAACTTCCTTAGTCTGCATCTCCCAGTTCACCCACCTGGGGCCCTGTAGAGCCAGGCCAGGAGCCAATCCTCTCTGGGTTCCCATTTTCATCCACTTTGGGGCTGGGCAGGCATAGGACAATCATATTTAAAATCACTTTACATGGATTTCCTCACTAAGAAACCACTACCACCTAAGAAAACTACACTCTTGTTTGATGAAAAAACCAAGGCCCAGAGAGAAACATACCCCACAGGCTTGAGGGTGTTTGTGAAATGGGACCACCCATGACCCCAGGCCAATTTCTGATGGCCCAAGCCCCAGCTCCAGTGACCCCAGGAGGAAAGGCAACTGGTCCTCTCCAAGGAGTGTCCTAGGGGCATCTTGTGAAGGTCCTTCCGCCATTCCTACCAACCCGTCACCCAAAAGTTATTGCCAGTTCGTTTATTCCTGCCCACAGCAGGAAGGTAAGATGTCCAGGTCAGACTGATCCCTCCACACCTCGATGTCAACGGTGCAAACATCACTGAGGGTGATGGAAGCGTAAGTGGGACAGATAAGGTGGAACCCCTGCCCATGCATCTGGGGTGGAAGTGAGGGCCGAGGGCTGTGCAGGTGGCGGCTGCAGAACTGGGTGGAGAGATGCAGGAGGGTGCCGACTGAGGAATCCACTGAAGCACGGGCTGTATCTGCACGCTGGAGGGAGGGGTCATTTGTCCTGCTGCTCGGAATCCACCCCTCAGGGCGCTGCCTGGTGTCCAGCCTGGGGTTGCAAAGGTCACGGCCCTTCCCAGAGGTCCTAGAAGATCCCTGAATCGGGGATGCTGGCTTCAGCGCACACACCTTCAGGGGCTGAGGGTGGGGGTGCGCGGCCAAGAGTCTGCAGCGGGCGGAGGGGCAGCAGCCCAGGGCACGCGGAAATGCGAGGCACGTAAAGATAAACTGAGGCCCATAGAAAACAAGGGCTGCTGGGATCGCAAGGGACAGGGTCGGCCCTGCACCGCCCCCTCACCCCCAAGAGGAAAAAGCTGAATGAGAGGAGGCGGCCCCCGGAAACCCACAGGGATGGAAACGCAGCTGCCAAGGCAACGTGCCGCGAAATGGGCCTGACGTCACCGCCGAGGGCTCCCTGTCGTCCCCCGTTCGCGCATCTAAAGGCCCACGCCCGCCCGTCCCCACCCGGGAACGCCTCATTGGCGGCCGCCTGGTTGGCTCCTCTGCAAGCACCAATAGCAACGCGGGGTTGCCATCCGAAGGTGGGGCTGCAGTGTGGCCTGGCTGAGTACGCAAGCGCAGTGCGGAGGCGTTGGGCCCGTCCCCTCTGGCCTGCCACAAGTGCGCGACGACTATGCTTGGACGGAAGAGGGGGCGTACGCGGGGGTGCCGCACGTGGACACTCCCCGTGCACCAGCGCGTTCATTTGCACTCCTCCTTCCGTACCCACACATTGCCTGCTGCCCACTCCCCCATGACCCCTTGTATGCAACCTCTGGATTGGGGGAGCAGTGGAACCCCCTTCCCGGGGAAACGCCTGGAACCAAGAGGGAGGAGGGCACTTTGGCTGAGGCTTTGCCAAAGGTGTGGGAATTTGTCAAATAGAAGCGGGAATGGGTTCCCCAAGTAGGGGGCATGGCGTGTGCAAAGACCCAGAGACCTGACGTGAAAACAGCTGCATTTGGGAGGCAGCCAGGAAATCAGGTTGGAGGACCAAAAAAAAAAAAAAAAAGGCCTAAGACCTGAAGCTGATTATCCCAAGTCTGTGGTTTGGGGGATGAGATGGGGATCAGAGAGAAGGAGTAGGTGATGGAGCACAGGCTGGAACAACCAGGTGGCTAGACTTTGGGCCTGGGCTTGGGAGAGAAACCTGAGGAGAGATAGATGGGGTGTTCTCTTTATAAAGGGGACCACTGGTTCATAGCGTGGTGGTTGGCAAGGGGGCTGCCAGGGAGCTGGGAGGTTGGAGGATACTGGCCCTATGAGCACCTGGCACCTGGCTAGCCTCTGGGCCAGGAGCAGGGATTGCTGAGGACTCAAGAGGGAGAAATTAGGCTGCAGGAAGTGCACATCACTGTCTAGCTGTGGCTCAGATTGGGCTGTGATCAGGAGTTACTCAGAGAAGGCAGTAGTCAGTGTGAACAGGGTGGGCTTTGTCAGCTGAGGAGGATGTGAGCCAAACCACTGGTACAAGGCCGAGAGCACAACACAGACCAGGGTTGGGGTTGGCGGTGTGCACATGCATGACATCCAGGATGTGGAACCAGAGTCCAGGTGGTGGCTCACAAGTGGGCTGTGCTCCTGGGGTGATGAGGCAGCTGTGGGCGGGCAGGAGAAGGTCACTGAGGTCATGGCTTTCTGCTTGAGGACAGAATCCTTTAGGGGTGGCCAAATGGGTCACTGGGGCTGGCTTCAAGGTCTTGAAATGCCAAAGGCCACAGGGGATCGCTTGAGGAGGACAGCAGGGAGGAGTCAGGCACTTGGCCAGGGAGTCATCTGGGGAAATGGAAATGAGAGATGTGCCACAGGGGCAAGCAGCACCCCACTGCACCCCACCCCACCCTCCCAGCACTGGGTGATTGCTCCGGACACAGCCACCTACACTGGGCCTGGCAAGACCCTGCCCTCTTCTCCAGGTGCCTGGGGAATGGGAGTTACCAAGCCCAGGGTGCTGGAGTCTTGTCTTAACTCCAGCCCCACCCACAGCCACAGCCCAGGGAGGGTAGAGGACTGGCTCTTCTGGTGTCACCCAGAACAGGTGAGCAACCCAGCTTGTAGGTGGGGCCCTGCTCCCCTGGGCCTCTGTCCTTGGCCACTGCCTCAGTGTTTCTCGTACTCTCCCCTTCTCTGCTTCTGTGTCCCCATCTTCTGTTTCCCTTTCTTTTTGTCTTCCTCAGTCTGTTCCCATCTGAGTTGCCTTCTATTTTTGTCCTGTCTCTGTCCCACCAGCCCCTCCCCCACTTCGGTCCCCTCTCTGGGGCCCCCTTCCCTGGAGCCCCCTCCCTCAGTCCTTCACCCTGGGCATACATTCCAGCCTCCACTCCACCACGCTGCCCCTTCCTTCCTGGAGTCAGCTGCTGCTGCATTAAGTGCCAGGGATAGAGGGAGTGGGCTCCAGCTGGGGTCACAGGAAGGGGAGGGCACCCCAGCCCCTCTGGAATGTGGGCAGAGCCGGCCCCTTGAGCAGCAAGCTAGGCTGTTCCCGGCAGGAAGACAGAGCTAGGTGCTCTACACACACCCTACACCCCAGATGCTTCCACAGTCCTCCCAGAGGAGCGATGGCACCATAGACTCCCACCCACACAGGGCCTCTTACCCCCACACACCAACCTCCCCCTACTCTACTCAATGGACATGCCCAGCACCGCCTTCCACAGTCCACTTGGCTCCAGGCTCGGCAACACAGTGACCCAAATACACAACACCCCCAAACCAGTCCCAACCCACACTTTGGTTCTACCACAACCTTATTCAACTGTGTGATCCTCAAATTGAACTGCAACCCCACTCAGCTTGGGCCAAGACCTCTCTTTAGAAAACTGCAAAATTGAAAGTCATACCCTCCAGCCCCCACTCAGATCCTCATATTTCATCACCCCAGGGACCATCCTCCCCAGACTCACCTGGCATTCAGCCACAGACATGCCCATGCAGGCCCACCAGAGCCAGGAATCCCAGTGGAGACAGATGCAAGGGGAGTGCACCCTCATTCCATCACTGATGGGGACATGAAGAAGTGGGGGAGTGACCATAAGACAATTCTCTGTCCTGTGACACCAAGAAGAAAGAGGAAAGCAGAAAACCAGGAGTTCCCTGGGCAGGTGTGTCTGTCTGCTTGCCTTGGGGGTGGGTGGTGGGGGTGTGGACTTGTGTGGGCTGCTAGCCCCATAGTTCTTCCCTGAGCCCCTACAATTGCCAGGGGAGGGGACACTTTCCATTTGTACTACTACAGTGTTGCCGGGGAGATGCCAAGAGCCCCAGGCAGGGGTCTTTCTGCCCCCACCTTGTGCTTGTGGGGAGTTTGTGTGGGGCCAAGGTCAAGTGAGTAGACAAGGCATGGGTAGGGGCCAGTTCCTCCTGATACATGTGGTATGAGTGAATGCATGATCTTGATGTATGCTTGCCCATCTCTCTACATTTGCCACCCTATCTGTGCCTCAGTTTCCCTTAAGGGGCCACCATCCAGGTATTTGGAGCATCACGAAATATGGAAAGAGCAGATACAGTTGTGACCTGAGAGGTTCCCACAGGGCCTTCTGCCCAGGCACAGTTGGGGGCAAGTACTCACTCTGTTTCCCTGGGTCTCCCAGGTCCCACTCTACAGGTTGTTAAATGTGCATATCGTTGGTGGGCACTGGGGTGGGAGCCTAAGCAGGCCTAAGAGTTAGCCTCCACATTCCTGGGCCTTGAGTCACAGGCAGCTCTGCCAGGTGCCCCCTAACCCTGAGCATCCTCCTCCATGTGGAGACCCCCTCCTAGGAATAGGAGGGAAACTGAGGTCAGGGCAACTGAATCTCCTGTGTCCACAGTTAGCAGCCCCCTGAGGCCTGCTAGGACCTCGTAAGCCCCCACCTCCTGCAAGTGGGGACTGGGGAGAGACATGGCAGTTTGGCTCTTCCATCTCCCAGCTCTGGCCTCCTGTGGCTCTCCTCTGCCCAGGAGGCCCTGACCACTGCCGATGCACAGCTTGTATGCTCACCCCAGGGGCATGAGTCACGCCACCAGCCATAGATACATATGCTTTGTGAATCCTGGCCCTCCCAAGTTACATACACCCAGCCCTTTCTCTGGCTGTTTCCACATCCACCTCCCATATGTACACGCTTTGGGGTGTGCACACTAAAATCCCGTGTTCTTCTTCCACATGCAGTACCATGCACACAGGTTCCCACTCCAGTGTGCACACATGTTCCACACACACACTTCAATACCTGTATGCACATGTATACAGCCTCACTTTCATGCCCACACAAGCATGTCCCCAGAAATGCTGGTTTCTTGGGGGAAGCCGGGATGGCTCGGTGGGTTAAGCACTCACTTTGCAGCCCTGGGGACCAAGGATCGAATCCTGGCCCTCACCCTGGCTTGTGCAGACCCATATGCTGAACTGGGGAGTGCCCCCAGTTCGGTTCTCACCAGGGTGAGACCCCGGCCCAGTTCCTGCCCTGTGCAGCCCCGCACCCACCTGTGAAATGAAACTATGTGGAAAAATCAATGATGTGCAACTATGGAGACTGCTCTGGGCCCTCCCCGTTCTATTTCTGTCTCTGTATCTCTCTCTCTCTCTCTCCCTCTCTCTCTCTCTCTCTCTCGCTATCAAAAACAATAAAAATAAACCTTAAAAAAAAAAAAATGGGGGAAGCTGGGATGGCTCAGTGGGTTGAGTGCTCACTTTGCAGCCCTGGGACCGGGGATCGAGTCCCGGCCCCGGCTCTTGCGGAACCATATGCTGAACTGGGAGCTCGCCCAGTTCAGTTTTCTCTCTGTCTCTGTCTCTGTATCTCTCTCTATCTCTGCCAAAAATAAAAATAAATAAATAAAAATATATTTAAAAAAAAAATGCTGATTTCTTCATGTTTGTACCCATGAGTCCCCTGCCCATGGGCACACATGTGCACACATCCAGTCTTCACTTCCTACACCCTGGCTCTGGGCACCCTGGGTTTGGAGGACATCTCTGCTTCTGAGCCCAACTCCCGCTGCTGCCATGTGGTTGGTTCTGACCCTAGTCCTGGCCCTCCCCTGACAGGCCAGGAGGGGGAGGTAATTATGTGGCCCTCGGGTCTCCCGCATCTTTCATCCCGGCCACGCCCATCTCGGGCCCAGACCCTCATTACAGCCTCAGCCGGGTCATTATCCCCGATCGAGGGAGGGCCTGGCGTCCAGCGGGTCTGGCCCTGTGCACAAGGAGGTGCGACAGTGAGGCAGCCACACCCCCGTCTCCCTGGCGATGCCAGGAGTGGAGAGGCAGGGTACCGCAAAGAAGGTCGATCCGGCGGGCGCCCCACCCTCGGGGGCCCCCTGGGAAGGAGTGACTTGTGAATGTGCCGACCAGGCGTCGGGGCAGCAAATAGCAGCCTCGCCTCCGCCTGCGGCTATCTTGAGCCTCCTCCTTGCCCGGGCTGAGGCGCGGGGTAACACCAGGACCCTCTCCCACGCTAGGACATGCGGTCCACCGCTAGATCGCCTGCATCGGGGCGGGACCTGAAGCCCCGGGCCTGGGTGACCGCGAGACTGCAGCGCCCCCTCGTGTCCATGAGTAGAACGTTGGTGCAGCCGCTGCTGCTGGAATGAAGGTGGTCCCAGCCCCCTGAGAGCCCCACATGGAGACACACGGTTCTGGTTACACATGGAGTCACAGGGACACGCAGATGCAGGTAGTCACAGAAACAGGTACGGGGACAGGTTACACACCTGTGACACAAGTATACAGTTCCCACGCAATGCAAGATATCCACAGGTATGATCTTCATCCATGATGGGCTCAGGACAGTCGTGGGTACACATGGAGGCCGTAGCCAGCAAAGGGAGCATAGGTAGTAAACGCTTAATAATTGTGTGCTGGCCATATGAATGAATGACCAAGGCACTTTACCAAACCAGGAGAAGGTAGACTTGGAGTCACAGAAGGGGTAGGGGACAGAGGGTGATCTAGAGCGAGGTGACTGCAGGGACCCTCCTGGCCTCTGTTGGGGCAAGCAGCTGCCACTGACTTTGCTGGGGGAGCAGATCAGAAAGGGTGGGTGGGCATTGTTCCTGGGTTAGGGAGTCCAGCCTTAAGTCCAGCCTTGGGCTGCTGGCGAGAGATGGAGTTGAGTGCTGATGTCTTTTTCTGCTTCTTTTAATAATCACCCTTCGTAAGTGACTGACGCACCAGCAGGCTGCTGCTGACTGTGAGTTTGGAGCAGGAGGGGGGGGCAGGTTGCAGAGGAACGGCGGCTGATGAGTCATGAGCTGCTGCTGCCTAGGAGAGGGTCTCAGCGACCTTGTCATAAGAGACAGCATCCATATCCAGATGGGTCAGCTAGACCCATCTGAGGGGTCTAGGCGGGTGGGGTTGAAACTTCTCTGAGGTGGGCAGCAAAGTGATGGGTCGGGGGCTGTGTTCCCAAATCCCAACTTTTCTGCAGACTGTCTGCCCTCTGAAAACTTTCTAGGGCTGGGCTGTAGCTTGGGTCTTTGGCAGGTAGGGCTCTGCACTAGCTTCTTCCATACTATGGAAGGGTCCAGGGCCATAAGGGGCAGCATGAGCAGAAGCCTGGGCAGGAGGCGAGCATTGGCCACAGAGGGATTCCCATACACTGGGCTTGGGGTTCCTCAGGGACAATAAGGATCCCTGCAAAACTAGTTCTGATGGCAGAGTTTGGGGGATGCCTTTAAAAGACAGAAAAACAACATGGGGAAGAGCAGTGTGGCATACCCCCCTATGGGTACTGAGTGGATTCTGGGTGTGGTGGGGCAGGGGTGCTATAGCACCTGGTGGAGGGGAGACTGGGGCTGCGCTGAATATTGGGGTGCAGTGGGGACTCGGGTTGGGGCCAGTGGTGTGTTGGGAGGCCAGGTGGGGGTTATTCTGGGAGTACAAAAAATGCTTGGCTAGGTGGATGTTGGGATGTGGGCGGGGGGAAGTTAGGTGTGGCGATGGGTTGGGGTTTATAGGCAGATTGGGTTGGGGAAGTTGGGGTGCCCCAAAATTGGGAAGTAGGAAGAATTCGGATCGTGATGAATATTGGGGTCCGCATAAATGGACTTGTCTCAGTGCTGGGGTTTTGGGGTGCTGGAATGTTTGTTATGTGGGTAAATATATCAGTACTGGTGCAGGGGTTCAGATGAAGTTGGAGTGTCTGAGAGTTGGGGCTCGGTGGCTCTGGGAACCTGGGTGAGGTCCATATGTCGTTGATTGCTGGAGCACAGGAAAGGTCAGGGTTCCAGGGACACCGGAGGTCCCTTTGTTCCCCGCCGCAGGCCTGGGGGCGGATACGCGGAAATGGGTCAGCCCCGCCCAGCCGCGCGTCGACCCGCCCTCCGTTCGCGGGCGGAGGAACTGTGGACCGTGCGCGTCACCACAAATCACCGCGCCCCGCACCAGCGCGCGAAGCGGGCGGGGCCGACATAAGCCCAGCCCCTAGTCATGAATATGAGGCACAGCCGCGGCCCCTGGGGCCTGGGATTGGCCAGCTTGGCCTGGGGGATGGGCTCGGGGGGTGGAGCCCGGTGGCTACGTACATAAAGCCGGGCGCCCGGCAGCCCCGTCACTTGCGCGTTAGGAGGTTCTGGCCGTTGTGTTATTCTGCCTTTCCGCCTGCGTCAGGGACCTTCCCGACTCTGTGGTGAGGCCCCTGGCGGCACCGGCTACACGGGCCCGGGGCGGCGGGCGGCCTGCGAACGGACGAGGCGGGGCGGCGGTGGCACGCCCCGGGTGAGGGTGATGTTGGGGCGGGCCCGGGGTGGAGTCCGACCCGTCGGCGGCAAGGGGCAGCGGGAGGCCGGGCGAAGCCGCATCCGGGGCGCGTCCCTTAAGTGGCCTACGCTTGCCCAGAATGGGCTGCTGCCGTAAAATGGCGGCCGCGAGCGCGAGGCTCCCCGCGAAATGGCGGGAGTGCCGAGTGCCCGGATGGAGTGGCGCAGGCACCGTGCAGGGCGCATGCGCGCGGCGTGGGTGGGCCTGGGCCACGGAGTGGTGGTCAGCTGGGTCTCCTGTTTTCTGGGTCTCTGGTTGGAGTGGCGCGACGGGAAAGCAGTCCTTGTGTCCTATGCCACTCCCGGCACTTCACGTTGGGTTCCGAGTTGCGGGGTTACAGGCCTGTGCTTTCGGAGCCTTTTGGGAGAGGTTGTCCGTTCCGGAAAGGGTAGTTCTAAGTCAGCACCGGCCCCATGTGGAACTCCCACCCGCACCCCTTGTAGAGACACCGCCCCAGTTCCCGGCCACTCCACATCCCTATGGTGATGTTACGAGTTAGCCCCCCGTTTGCAAAGGGGAGAATGAGGTGCACTTGGCTGGTCAGGAAGGAGAAGGTTACCTTCCTTAAGTGTCCAGTCATAAACATATCCTTTAGGGCATCACTTGGGACCTATATATAGGGCTGCACGGAGCAGTTCTCAGAAGCAGAATCGGAGTGTCACCCTGCTCTCGGAGCTGAGCACTGAAAAGGGGTTTTGATTGCTGAAAGAAACTCAAATTTCTTTGAATTAAGTTCTGGGGTTGGGCTTGGGATGATTAAATACAGAAAGATAAATCTCAATCGTGTGTCCAACGAGCGTATGTTATTTGTATAAAGTAAAATAGGAGGGAGGGGTGAGCGATGAAGCCCCTGGAGGATCTCTGAAGATTTCAACGGTTTGCCACAGGCCACCATGGCATCGGATGAGGGCAAGCTTTTCGTTGGAGGGCTGAGTTTTGACACCAATGAACAGTCGCTGGAGCAGGTCTTCTCAAAATATGGACAGATTTCTGAAGGTAAGGCTGGTGGTCTAGCAGCCGAGTGGGGCTGCTTGTGGGGACGTTGGGTGCCAATTCCAGATCTCTTTCCCCTTCAGTGGTGGTTGTGAAAGACAGGGAGACCCAGCGGTCGCGGGGCTTTGGATTTGTCACCTTCGAGAACATCGACGATGCCAAGGATGCCATGATGGCCATGAATGGGAAGGTGAGGAGCAGCTGTTCTGGGGGTGTAGAGGGTTCAGGCTTGCAGAGCTCTGAAGCCTTATCTCCTGGAGGGTGGGGAGGTGAAGAGGCTGACCTGAGCCAACCTCTTGATCTCCATAGTCTGTGGATGGGAGACAGATCCGAGTTGACCAGGCGGGCAAGTCTTCTGACAACCGGTCCCGTGGGTACCGAGGTGGCTCTGCTGGGGGCCGGGGATTCTTCCGTGGGGGCCGAGGCCGGGGCCGTGGGTTCTCCAGAGGTGAGTACCTCCCTTGGGAACGGTGGCAGCATTACTGCCAAGAACTGCCACTCACCTATTTTTCCTATCCCTGTCTATAGGAGGAGGGGACCGAGGTTATGGGGGGAGTCGGTTCGAGTCCAGAAGTGGGGGCTATGGGGGCTCCAGAGACTACTATAGCAGGTGAGGGCACAGTTCGGTGCAGCACATGGCAGGGTTCTTCTGTCTGGATGCTGGCGTGAGGTTGGGGTGAGTAGACTGAGGTATTCTCTAGCACCCACATGTGTCCTTTCTGCAGCCGGAGTCAGGGTGGCGGCTATGGTGACCGGAGCTCAGGCGGGTCCTACAGAGACAGCTATGACAGTTATGGTAAGTCATGCTCCAAGGGTCTGCGGTGGGAGCTCAGCAAGCACTCTGTGAACGACAGACCTTGTCACTGTGCTTGCCCATAAGAGACAAGACTGCTATTTCAGGTCTTGGTGCAAACAGCCATTTCTACAACAAAACAAAAGCTAAGCCAGACCAAAAAGGAAAGGGAGATGAGGGGTTCGCTGAGTAGGCAGCTTAAGTGCATGCGTGGCCATACGCCTGGCCTGCGGTGCTCGGCTTTGGGGGGGGTTGGTTCCTCCTGAGGCCATAGGGTCAAGCCCTCCAGGTCTGGACCCGGGAGTGGAATGCTACTTTTTGTCGCGTGCTTCAGTGCCTTTACACTGTACCTGCTTCTTGTTCTCAGCTACACACAACGAGTAAAATCCTTCCTGCTCAAGACCGTCCTTCCAATGGCTGTATATTTAAAGATTTTGGGAGCTTCGCTGAATCGTTAATGTGTAGTAACACACCTCCTTATACCTACTTTTGTAGTCTTAAATCAGTTCTGATCTTGTCAAACACAGCCTGACTGCTTCTGACCCCCAGGTGGCCTCGTTATCATTTTTTTTTTTTCAAGGAAGTGCTGTCCATTTTAAAGGGTTTTAAAAACATTTTGAAAAGCACTTAAGATATTACATTTTTTGTTTTACCATGAGCCAGCCATGAGTTTTTTTAGAAAATCATCGGGGTTGTGTGGGTTTTCTTTTTTTGGTTGTGTTACACTTTTTTATTTACCTTTCTAGTGGGGTCAGCCCTGTGAAGTTGGGTGCCCTGATTCAATTCTCTTTGAGATCGGACTCTGAGTCCACTTTGTTGGAAGCTGAGCAAGCTGTGGCTTTTTTCCAACTCCATGTACCATGTCTGAGTGTAGCATGGAAGGACCCACCCTGGGGCAGCAGCAGAGGTGACCAGCTGCCCTGGGCCTAGCCTGTGTGGCCCATCTGTGCTATGTGTGACCCACAGTAGCCTTGCAAACATCCCTGAGAGGTTCTTGGAAATGTTTATTTATATTGTCTTTTTTTACTGGAAGACACACGTATATCCCATTGATGTTGTATTTGAAGTGGTTAAGGAATTCTTGTATGCAGTTTTCTTTGGCTTTACGAAGCTGATTAAAAGACTGTCTGAAACGAACCTTGCTGACAATTTCCCTTTCATTGTACAACGCACTCCTGCCACAAGCTGGCGGCATTCAGGCCTCAGCAGAGAGGGCAGCTTGAGAAGCAGGTCTGCAAGTCCTGCAGAATAAACTGACACTGGTGGGCCCCTTGTGACAGCTGACTGCCAGCAGTTCTAGTTAAGTGAGCAGGTGGGTGACAGGAGTGGGCAGGACGGAATGCAGGGCAGCCCTGGGAGGTTTCTGGCAGTGGCAGCCGGAGGGCCCAACAGGCCGGGCAGCTCAACAGAACAGTGGACATGTGGGCACCTGACGCTGACCTGACTGCCTTAGTCTAGAGGAAGGTCATAAAGTGGATGGCAGGCACTGTACCTGGGCGACCGCAGACTGACCCCTTGTTAGCTAGTTCTGCGGTTGCTTCACAAGTTCTGAGCGTTCTCCGCTAGCCTATGGAAGCTGCAGCCCTCGGAGGACAGAAGTGTTGTGCGCCCAACAGAACCCTCCGAGACGCAAGCTGCCCCTTGGCTAGCTCATATGTGGAGATAGCCCTGTAATCCGAGGTAACTCCTTCTGCTCGTGTCCACATCCCCTCTTATTGAGAGCTTGTTTGAAAGTAAAGCTATGTACCCGGGGAATGTGCCTTTGACTGGTTTTTGCTTTTCCATTTTTCTTTTTTTAAGCTAAAACTAAAGAGACCCTGGCTGTGTGCCCTCCCCTGCCTGCAGCCAGGCACGTGGCCCAGGCAGTTGGGCCTCACAAGTAGGTTCGATCTGTAAGCAGGATTGAAGACCACCAAATATCCTTCCTTTCTTTTGGGATTTTTGTTTGTCAATTGACAGTCTTTTCCAGACCTCCTTAAATCATGCTCCTAACTAGCTCTCTGATGTCTGTTGCTGCCTGAGTTTTTTCCCCCAGAAGAGCCTACGCCGTTCTCTAAGCAGCTCCATCCCAAGTGGGTAGCTGGCACTGCTTAGGGATGGATTGTGGCCTGGCCCATTTGAAAGGTGTAGACCCTGCCCTGGGCACACGGGCCCATGACGGGGCCTCCGTCGGGATTGCCCTGATAACTAGCTTGAGACCCTCCTAGGAACGGTGGATGGATTCTGGGGAGGTGGGTTGGGGCAGCTGTGAGCATGTCCAGGACCCTAGGTGTAACACTCCTTTGCTTTGGCAGGTTAAAGGGAAGCCAGTGTGACTTGGAAGGGTGACCCGAGAGCAGCGATGACCTGGGGTCACTGTCCTAAGAGGGACTTCACCTGGGAGCAGGACCCAGAGGTGCAGCCCCTTGCCCTCACAGCCTGTCATCTGTAAGTGCTTTTTGCATGGTAATGGGAGGTGATTGGGCCCTGGCAATGCCTGGCTCTTGTGGGTTTTCCTCTGGTCTCCTGTCCCATCAAGGGGTAACTTTCTGTGTGTGCATTCTACTGGACCCAACTCTCCTTTTCCCCATGCTCTCATTTTTCCAGCAGGTGCTTCATTGGCGAGGTTGGGGTGTAGGGCTTCAAGCTGCTCCAGGAGGACAGTTGTGTCAGCTTGTACACGTGGCCAGTCTTCACCCACAACAGTGTGACAGGATGTGGAAGGCAGATTTGAATAAAGGACTGGTTGCCCATCCATAAATCTTGAGTCTGGTTTAGGGTGCGGCTGAGGAGGGTGGACTCCTGAACCTCAGGAGCAGGCTGTGTAGAAAAAAATTAGGGTGGGGGAGTCCCCTAGAGAAAGCCTCTGGGTTCATGGCATGAGCTGAACACAGACCAGCCGGTCACTTCATTGTCCTCTTGAGGTCTGGGGTCGCATGTTCAACCTGAGGGAAGGAGGTGGTCCCAGGGTTCCCTCATCTGAGATGGGTATGTCTCTCATGTCCCTGGCAAAGGTCTTGCTTGGCAGTGTCCCTGGATACCTTTATTCGTGCTGCCCACAGGGCCGAACTTATTTCCTGAGCTTGTTGCCTCTGCTCTGGGCTTCTGATGCAAAGGCCTTGGGCCTGTCAACTCCCCAACAGGGTGGGGAGGATATGGCTGCAGCTTGCCCAAAGCTGGGTTAGTATGTGTGGTCAGGCTGGCTGCTGGCTGAGGTACTTCGCTATGTGCCTTATCGCACAGGTTTGGCCCCTACCGTGGGCAGGTTTTCCAGGTTAGATGGGCCTCGTTTGGAGGGCCCATCTTGCAGCACTGCCACCCTGCTGGTCCTGCTTGGTCTCCTGGGGTACACAGAGGTCCCCTGGCCTTCCAGGGCAGGCCAGGCTGGGGACCAGAACTACAAGAATTCCCAGGATCCCAGGTGGGAGGCTTCTAAGGCCTTGCTACCTCTTGCTCTGGTCTTGGATCTCTCCGCGTGCTTGGGAACCTCGTTGGGGAGGCTACCCAGAGTCCAGTAACCTAGTCACCAGGCACCCAGCTAATTTGACCCGCACCCCACCCACTCCCGACAGGGCGCTATTGTGGCTATCATGCTAGTCAGGTGAAACAGGCTGCGATCCTGAGGTGCATTCCCCTGGCAGGGAGTGTGCACTGTGAACGCCCAGGAATTCCTGGGGTGAAGGGGTAAGCTGCCAGGACGGGTGTTTCCAGTACTAGGTCCCGCCCCCATGGGCTATTGGCTGGCAACGCCCCGGCACCAGTGAGTGACCGTGACGGGATCGCGTGGGCGGGGCACAGCCACTGCTTCCGACGGGCCATGGGGTTTCGCATTCTGACGCCGTCTCTCCTGCTGCTGCCGGCGCTACTGTTAGTGCTGCTTTGCGGAGTTCGGGAGGCCGTGTCCCCGTCGTCACGCCCCGCGCAGGCCATGCTTTCGCTATTACAGGCCGCGACAAACGGGAGCCAGCCAGGCGGGCCACACAATAGTACCCACTCGGGACTGCTGGGCTCGTCAGGATCACCGATGCTGCGTTCCTTCTACTTGCTCACTGGCCTTTGTGGCCTGGTTGCGCTCTACTTCCTCATCCGGGCTTTCAGGTGCGTCAGGAGCACGTGGCCAACCAGCTCGCGCCTCACTAGCATGAGAGCCGTCCCGCGCGTCCCCCGCCCCCCCCCCTGCGCCCCGTTTCCGGGCCAGGCAAGGCAAGGGCCCCTTCTTCAGTGTTGTCATGTGGCTGAGGTGTGTGGGCAGGTGACAGGTCAAGTCTTGACTCAGTACATCTTAACGCGAGGGTGAGGATTCCAGTTTTCCCGACACAGCAACCGAGGCTGCACTGTACGGTTGGGGGTGGGGGTACGCCTGTCATATTTCTGTTCTGCACTCCACCTGCCAGGAGGCGTCCACCAACACTAACCCAACCTAACCTCGGTCCCGCTGGCTGTATCCTCCCCTTAATTAACGCCCCCTATCCCGGAGAGAAGGAGAGGGGAGGGCCCGCTGGACGGCCTGACGGAGCCATGCCTTTATTCTCCAGTTCTTTACGCCCCCGAGTTAGCCGTGATCAGTTGGTTGGTTCTGTGAATGCTCTTCCCGAGAGAGTTGAGGAGCTCCGGCTGCTCACACGCCCTGTTCGAAGATCAGGCCCTGTGGCTCCCTCTGGAGATCTCTGGCTTCCTGTCTGGGGAATGACCTCCAGAGGGCCTTTGCCACACAAGGCTGACTATGTCCAGACGCTTTATTTATTTTTTTTTTATCTTTTCACATTTATAGAGAGAAATTATCTTTTTGTCTTCAATGCATATTTATTTCTATTTTACTTTTGACAGATAGAGAGAGAGACAGAGACAGAGACAGTTAGAGAACCGAACTGTGGGAACTCCCCAGTTCAGCATGTGGGTCCTGCCTGGGCCGGAGCCGGGATTCGATCCTCGGTCCTCGTGGCCTCAAAGCGAGCGCTCAACCCGCTGAGCCGTCCCGGCTTTCCCC
>PVKE010004932.1:0-61620 GCA_004027555.1 Craseonycteris thonglongyai
GTCTCTGTCCCCGAACCGCTGCTTCCCTTTCCCTCTCCCGCTCTCCCCTTTTTTCTCTAACCTTTGGGTGTTGTTCCGTGTTGTGTGGTTCTCTTAGTTGAGGTTTCTTCTCAGGGTTTCCCCTGTGGATTCCCCTCTGTTCACAAGGCCCTTCCCAGGCAGTTATCGGCGTTCTCCTCTCATGCTGCCATCTTGGATCCTCTCATATGTTCTTTCAAACTGTAGTATTGATAAAGGTTAAGGTGGGCTCCAACCCATATGTTGCCTGACAATTATCCAAAAAACTGTTGAGGCAGTGGTTGGGAGTGTCTCTCTGTGACAACATTCAAAATTTGAAAGTTCTCACGGAGGCATCATAATCAGTTGATTTAGCAGTTTAAAGGAATAGAATAAATGGTGACATTTATATGTTATTCTTTAAAAGTTCTGTTTCTAACACTGAAAATTGTAGCAGAATGGGATTTGGAGCTTTTGTGAATTTTAACAAAGTACTGAAATGTGGCCTGGAGCTCAGGCTATATTGTCGTCCATTCTCACCTTACTTGGGAGCCACATAGAGGTAGAACAGCCAAGAATGCTGCAGGTAACAGTTTTAGCACAAACTGTATGCCTTAACATGGTATAAAGCAGCGGTATCCAACCTTTTGGTTTCCCTGGGCCACACTGGAAGAACTATCTTGGGCACACATAAAATACATTAACACTAATAATAACTGATGAGCTAAATAAAAGCTAACAAAAAAAATCTCACAATGTTTTAAGAATTTGTGTTGGGCCACATTCAAAGCTGTCCTGGGCCACAGGTTGGACATGCCTAGTATAAAGATTGCAAGACACAACTACTGTGGAGGTAGGTAGCAAGTAGATTTAGCTCCTCCTGGACAACTTAATGGGCAAAGACTTCATTCATAGACTTGACAGGGCACTTGGATAACTTGACGTTGGTTTACCCCAAATGTAGGGAATATCCTCTTGTTCCTCCCAGTAGAAATAAGTCTACATTTCTTTCTAAGCTTCTCTCAAACCTACAACTATTGGTTTTCTTAGCTCAGCTTTTTGTGGATGCCCCTAGAAAGCAAAGTAGCTAATTTTGTTTGAAAAGACAGACATGCAAGATGGGTGGGTGAAAGTGCCATGGTACAAGTAATAAAAAGATGGGATGCTGAGATAACTGAACAGGTTGAGTGCTTGCCTTTCAGCTGCGAGGTCCGGGGATCAAATCCTGGCCCCAGCCCGTGCCCAACCCATATGCAGTGCAACTGGTAACCACTGGGATGGAGGTGAAGGTTCTCGCCTCCCTTTTGGGAAGCCCCCAGTTCGGTTCCTGCCCCGAGCAGCCCAACATCCTCTGTGTGGAATGAAACTTACAACTAATGATGTACAACCATGGAAAGTGCTCTGCCCCCACCCACCTTCTCTCAAACAGTAAAATAAATCTTAAAAAAAAAACAACAATGAGGGGAAGCCAGGATGGCTCAGTGGGTTAGGCGCTCTCTTTGCAGCGCCAGGGATCGAATCCCGGCCCCAGCCCGTGCGGACCCATGTGCTGAACTGGGGAGTTCCCCCAGTTCAGTTCTCTCTCTGCCTCTGTATCTCTCTCTCTCTCTCTGTCAAAAACAATCAAATAAAATAAATAAATAAATAAAAGAAAAATTGCAGGGAAAAAAATTTAAAAAAAAAAAGAGCACTGGACTTGAAGTCAGAATCTGGATTCTAATTGCAGAGTGCTGCTAGACTGGCTGCCATGTGACCTTAGCTAGTCAACCTTCTGCACCCCAGTTTTCCATCGGTAAAATGAATAGCCATTCTTGTATAAGACCCAGAGCTGTCCTTAAAAGTACAGTTAGGTTGCAGCTCAGCAGAAAAACCTGAGAATGTGCCACAAAAGTAAGTGAAGTTACTATTCAACCCACATTTAGAATCACTCAGTTAACAAATGTTTATTGAATACCCACCTAAAAGGCATATTAGACTGCACATAGCCTAAACCGAATCCTTACAATGCATTCTATAAACAAGACATTATTTTTCTTCAGCCTCATTATTGAACACTCACATAGCATAATTCCTCACAGCATTTTAATAATACTTATTACATATGTCATATGGTCTTTTTTTCTCTTAGTATTTCTTTCCATTGATTACATTATTTGAATCATATAACAGCCCTGAAGGAGAACAAGACAGGTATTATCTCCATGTTTCCCTGAGTTTCAGATGAGACTGAAACCCAGAGATCAAAAGTGGTTCTCAATTAGGTGAGGTAACTTTGTACCCCAGGGTTCTTTTAGCAATGTCTGAAGATATTTTTAATTGGAAAGGTGCTATTGGCATTTAGTGAGTAAGGCTAGGGATACTTTTAAACATTTTACAATTCACAGGATAGCTCATATAAAAAAGATAATTCAGCTCCAAATGTCAATAATGCTAAAATGGAGAATCTCTGACATTCTGATATAGTTGTTTTACCCAAACGAATACAAAGTGATGAAGTTGGATGGAACAGTTCTTGGATTCAGTCTAATGTGTTTTCCTCTGTACCTAAAACAGGGTATTAAAAAATGAGGTCACATAAATTCAATATTTATTGCTAATGTTTTGAGGAAGCGTGAGTGAAAAGTAGGGTTTGTTGATATCACTGTTGAAGAGTTCCATATATATGGTACAGATTGTAAAATCCAGTAAAAATCTATTGAGCGTTTACTGTGTGTTTTACAGTCTGCTGTCCATGTCCCACAGGGAGCATAGTCTGCTTTCATCATACTTTTTTATTTATTGAGCAACTACCAAAATGAGCCATTTACCCAAGTGCTATTGAAGTATCTATAAAGTATATAAATACTTTAGCAGGCTCTATCCACAGTACCTACTGCCAGTCTAAAGACCCATGGAACTTTTATGGGAAGTGTCACCAGGACACTGAGCTAGAAATCATCAGAGCCAGGACTTAATACCATCTGACTGCACCTTCACGCTCTTAACAATATTCTGTAAACTTAACTCTCACCTACAAAGGTCAGTAGGAAATGTTATTAGAGAAGAACAAATAAAGGCCAGTTGTGCGACCCAGCAGCCAAAGTACTCTATTAAAATCTAAGCTGATAATATCACTTCCCTTATTACCCATAAGTAGCTTCCAGTTGCCTTTGGAATAAAATTTAGTCTCCTTAAGATGATCTTTAAAATCTTAATATCCCTTCTGCCTCTCTCTTCAACCTCATTGGCCTGTCTTCCTCTCAATGTATTCTATTCATACTGACCTTAAATACCCTTGAATCTTTTCTTGCCTCAGGGATGCTCTCCCCTCCCTTTCTACCCAACTCCAATAATGAATCAGTCTGTCTAAACGTTACCTCCTTAGAAACGGCTTCTCTCTTTCTCTCTCTACCTCCCCCCCCCATCTAAATTAGTTCTTTTACTGTTATTCTCTACCACAGTACCCTGTTTGCTTCTTTCATACCACTATCACAGTTTGTAATTATATGAGGGCTGTCTGGAAAGTATCCAGTCACGTAATATGAAAAATAGAGGCATTTATGGCTGGATTTTTTCCAGACAGTCCTCATATATACTACAAATATTTATTTATTTGTATATTTAATGAGGGTTTCTTCCTCTAGATTAAACTCTACAAAGGCAAGAATCTTCTTCTGCACCTGGCTCCTTACAAGTAGATATTGAAATCTTCATGGATTTTATAATAATTAAACACTTTTTGAATGAATAAATATTTGTTTAGTGCTCTTCCAGACACATGAAAGAGGTAGAAATTAGTTACTTGTGTATACATGGCACTTTTTATCTTGTATTTTAAGAATTATAAGTCAAAATTAGCATAAGAGAAGATTGCTAGGGAAATACTCATATATTTCTTCTGCCAAAAATTCAAGGAAAATCTCATGGAAAAAGATAGCATTTTAACTAAGGCTCAAAGAATGAGCTAGACTGTAAACTCAAAAGAGCAAGGGACATGTTTTTTAACTTTATCCTAACTCTGATACATTTTAAGTACATGATAAATGTTGAATAAATAATGGCAGGATTTGCACATATACAGAAAATGGTAGGGGAGGGAGGAAAGGAATTACAGGGAATGGCACAAGTAAAAGTGCTAAATTTATTCCAGAAAAGTGAAATTAATTTCAGTGGAATATTTGAATGTGAAGAGGATTAGACTGAGATAAGGTTGGAAAGTAAGTCTGTAACAGATAGACTTAAATGCCAGACAGTGAGCATAAAATAAGTGTGTCAATATCAGAAGTTGGACATGAGGATGATTAGGTTTCTCTTTGCAGACAAATTGGTTTCTGGGAGTATAGCCTAAAATGCAAATTACAGCTTGAGAAGTACATGTGAATGGTATCTAGAGTACAAAGACTAGTTAAGCTTGGAGTACGGGTTCTATTATCAACATCATCACCATCAAAAAGCAAGATTCAGATTTCTATACTTGGCTTGGCTAGAAAGAGTGCTTATATTTCTGAAAGGAAACAGCATACTAGCCTGACAAAACCCTAGGGGTGTTTGAACAGTTATTATAGAATTTGTATATTACTGAGGAGCTCCATAAACTGACTTCTAAAGTCCTTCCAAGTCTTAGTGAGATTTTTATGACCCACAAATTAAGAGATGGGACACTCTGACTTCCATTTCAGGTGGTCTGCACTTGGATGAAGAACTGGCTCATCCATCTCTTTTCAACTCTAATTGTTGGAGCCCGACCTTTTCCCTCAGCTGGGTCAGGAAGAGGTATTCAAAAGGGGCTCATTAAATGTCTGCAGTTGATGAAGATGAGAAGGAATTTTAGAAATATATCTCCATTCAACTGTTTCTCCAACCTTCTCTCAATATTGTTCTATTGGCATAATGACAGAAATAGGCACATATTGAAAAGGTCATGAAAATAGTTTAGGGTATTTTGTGAGATCTAGTCCCAATTGGAGTTACTAGGAAAGGCAAGTGACTGTTCAGAGGTCTTAGAACTAAACCTTGGAAGATGAGGAGGAATATTTCACATTAGAGACCATAGGATGGGCATTCCAGACAGACAGGTGTGGGGTATGTCCTAGGAACAGTAGAAACTTTGGCAGTTGGGCTTATTTGGCTGGAACACAAAGTATATGTAGGCAAAAACGAAGACTGGGGCCTGTATTTTAGGGATCTATGCTCTCAGAACAAGGTTAATAGACAGTGGAGAAGTTGGTAGGCAGTGGAATTTTTGAGCAGATAAGTAAAGCCATGCCTTAGGTAGATTAATTTGTCATTGATGTATCATATAAAATGAGTAGAGGGCAGGGTACTATTAGGAAACTGTGTTTGTGGTAGAGCTGCTGATGGTGAAAACCAGAGGCAGTCTGGGTGAATCTCCTAATTTATTTGGGATTAGGAAAAGTGACCAACATTGTAACATTTATAGGTAAAATATTGTGACATTGAGATAATAGTAAGGCAGATTTAATAGAGAGTAAGCCCTAGCCCAGGAAAACAGATACTGAGGTTCTAGGCAAAGTGTCTTCACAGCTTTCTAGTATAACATTGAACAGGTTGCTTGAGCTCTCTATGCTCTGAACCAAAATGAGATACTGTGAAGATAGAATAAGATAATAGAGTTGGATCTGCAGGAAGGAAATGCCATGGTTTCATACCATGTCATTTGTTCAGGGTCCATGCAATTACTCATTTGGTAGATGTACAGAGTAAAAACATTTTTAAGTTAATCTTATCTTACAGTTTGCTGTGTTTTCTCTACTGTTCTCTTATGTAGCACTTGTCAAGGTTTAGTGCCCTAGAGACGTAACTTATATAAAGGATCTGGATTTGGCATTTCAGACCACTTACAGGTCAATAACAGATAGTGTATTCTCTGCCTTCTACCTTTAGAAACAGGTATTTTACAAAAGTATTTATAAAGGCAAATTAGGCTGGAAAATGTAAATGTTAGATTCTTCCCAAAGCTTTGTGGTTGCATACTTTAGGCTTCTGTGAAATGAGTAAGTAGAACTAGATGAAGTTGTAATATGTTCCAAATCTTAAAAGATTCAGTTTGTCTATGTTGCTTCTAAATCAACTACAGTTTGCTACTTCTTGATATAGAGCTATAGAATAATTTCTTATCATATCTATAAAATACTATTATATAGCATGTCATACTTACTAAGGTTTGCTCAATTGTCATAAGCAGATTAAGGGATTAATGTGTCTGTTTTATGTCTAAATTGCCAAAGAAAAAATGCAGAGATAAGTAATTTATTTCAGCAAACACTTACTATAATCTAATATTACATGCAGTGGATTAGAAAAGACTGGAAATTCATAGATAAATAAGACAGGATCCTCATAGAATTTACAATTCAATAGTAAGGACTGGGGTAGAGAAGCATTCTGTTCTCCTGGAAACTAAACTGAAAAAAAATGTAGAACTAAGTGTTAGCTCTGGGTGGAACTTTATTAATCATATAATTCAATGTTTATACAGTTAAGGAAAATGAAGTTCTAACATATAAAATGGTTTGCCTGATGTAGTATTATCTCCTGCATTTCTTTAATGTTTAAACTAATTCTCTGCCCTTTATATTTTGCTGCTTGTATATTTATAGCATGCTCTACTCATGTTTGCCCAGAAGGCATAGGTGATCTAAAAATGGACAGTGGGCATTTAAAAATTAAGTTTGTCTTTAGCATGTTTCCTCTTGAAAATGATAGCCCTTCATTGCTATATAATTCTCCTTGTAATCAGTTCCTCTAGGACCTGACTTGCCCCAGCAGGTTTCTCATCTTCTTTGCTTAGCCTGAAAAGCTTAGTAAGGGGAAGTGGAGATGTGGAAAGATGAAATTTATGATAGAAGGGGTGACCTTGAACCAGTATCTGGAAACAGTGTTGATTAGAATCAAATCAGGTTTTCTTTCTGTCTTTTCCATAGATAGTTAGAATGATTCTCAGGGCAGCTCCTAAGTTATCATTTTTATTAAAATAGATATTCTTAGGCAAGAATTTCTGAGTAAAAGAGCCACTCCCATTAATTCATAACTGCTCTTTTATTCTTCTAAAAACTTGTCAGTCCATGCAGCATTTCTTGTTTGCCTAGACCATTCTGGTCACTCATAAATGAAGGCTCTCTAAGTTTTAAGTGTAATTGTTTGAAGTAGTTTTCCCCTGTCTCTAGCAGTTGGTTACTTTGATGCAGCCCATTAGTCTGATGTATGAGTAATTCAGCCATGAGTAATTCAAGTAATAGACTCTGCTATTACTTGAGTATGTAGACTGTACATAGTTTGGTTTCTCTCCATGAAAAGTGCTTTCAGGAAATCCTGTACAGATTATCTGAAGTAATAGAGCTCTTTGCTATAGAGTGAAGAAAGAGAAAATAATATTGAAATCTGTAAATAATCACTAAATTAATTTCCTGCCAGTTCTATTCACATCTTTCTCATCTTAGCCCACCCATATTGCTAGTAAAGCCAGTAAGAATTCATTGTAGATTATCCCTTGTTGGAGTTATTTTATTATCAACAAAGGCAGAAAGTTAGAAGGAAAAACAGTAGCCTTTGTTTTATTGAAGAATTTTTAAAAGGATAAAATCTAAGCTTTTTTATTATTATTATGGTATAGGTTTTTGGCAACTATGCTCCTGAGTTTTGACTGTCTTTATAAACCTACAATTGTAGTAAGTGCCCTAACTCCCATTACCTGCCAGATATAACCTAGAGGGCAGTATGTGTGTGTGTGTACAATTTTAAGGTCTTTTACATTTCTTTCCCCTTATTGACCTGAACTATTTTCTCTTTACTTCCACTGCATCATTTTACTTAACTGTTTATAGTACATTTATGTGGCAGAACTTTGGGAACCCTAAGTTTTTGCCAATTCTGGGTGAGATCCTATGTAAACCTATGATTTACTCAAGCCTAATACCTGTGGTGAGTGAATTGGTAAAATTAAGTATCCTTATAATCATTGCACCTCAAGAAGGACACAGGCAAGGAAAGGCAGTAACCTATCCAAAGGGTTGTATGGTTGGTTCTATTCATAGCTTCTACCGGACACATTTCTACCAGTCAATTTGGAATAGGAATGTGAAGCCAGAGCCTAGGGGATGAGTGGAACAACATCATAGCCTTTATGGGAAAGAATCTCCCCTCTGTTTACTTATCAGATTGTATTTCCTGCTCCCATTTACTGAAAGCCACTACATTTTTTCTAAACAACTTCAGTATATTGGCTGGAATACCAAGTTAGAGAGACTCCTAAGCCCTAATTACTATTGCATTATAGTCAAGGTCTCTCCTTTATTCCTACCTCTCCTTTACCTCCTCCCTCCCCAAAAGGACAACATAAATATGGAATCCATAAAGCTATCAAGAGAATTGTAAAGTGCCCTTATTGGGGCACTTGAAACAAAGCCAGTCATTTCTCAGAATATCTACTGACACCATGCAGGTCATCAAAAGTCAGGATTAGTCCAGTTAAACTGGGTGTTTGATCATGTGAACAGAGTCCATTAGAATCACTGTTTATGGTAATTTACTATCTTTGACCTTGAATTTCCCATATCTGTGCTTGCTTAAAGTTTATGTCACCAATCATAAAAAAAATGACTTCAGAAAGCAGAAGCCTGACTAGATAGATTTTTCTTTGTTTATTGTTTTTAAAAATCTAAAAAGGAACATGACCTTAATCTTTTAAGAATGAAAGCTTTCTTATCTTCCTTATCATAGAAGTCAGGAAAGACCAGTAGGCAGTCTCCAAAAGAGTTGTCTGAGGCTCCAGATTACTTCTGTCTGAGCTGGAGAAGAGGGACCATGTGGCAAGGTGTATGACCACTTCTGTGTAATCTTTTTGTGGGGTCTAATCTGTATGGATTATTGTTTCTTATCCAACATTGTGCAACACCAGGAAAATAAAAGAGAATTTGAAGTTTAAACTAAGTCTACTAGAAGGGATGCCAGTGCTAAGACTCAAGATAGGGATTAGAATGTAGCCTTCTCACTAACTTCCTAACTTTTGTCCATAAATTCATGTTTATTTTGCTAGATTTTGCAAAGAATCTGGCCCTCTAATTAAGCTTTACAGTGTGTGTTGGGGGGAGGGGTGAGCAGGAACAGAGGAAACTTCTTTTTTGATGATCCTCAGAAGTAGACTGAGAAAGAATTAGAGCCTTGAATACAAGGAAGTTTTGAAACCTATTTGTATAAATACTGCACCATACCTATTAAATGGGGGAAAGGGGAAAGCAGAAAGAAATGCCAAGCTATATGACATTTAATGTCGATTGTGCCATTTCATTTCCAGTATCTAATAGTACTCAAGGCAATAGAAACAAGTTGGCACGTAGCCAACTTCAAATACCTAACTGAAGATAAATGTTCCCTAGAAAGAAAATAGTATAAAGCCTTTCTAAAACATAAACTTCTTAACTATTTTATAGAAATTCATGCTTGATTTTTGTCCTAAAGTCCATTCCTAGACCATTTCTCTTGTATTTCCTTAAAGATCCAAGAAGTTTTCTGTGGTAGAAGCTATTATGAACTATCCACACAAGTGTTGTTAGCCACTTTGTGGTCTCAGGAGACAGGATAGTCAGAAAGGGGCTTGAAAGGGCCTTGGCTAGGATACTTCGTAGGAGAGAAGCTAACAGAAAGCTAGTATTTTTACTAATGTCTTCTACAAAGTTTATTCATAGGATTTTGCCTATCTAAGATTTTTTTTATTATTATTATTGCCTCATATTTCACATAATGATAATAGCTACCATTTGCCAGACACTTTGCTAGGTGCTTTACATCTGTTACCTCATTTTAGACTCTCAGGAGCCCTCCAATTTCTAGTGGCCAGAAATGAGCTCCAAAGAGACTAAGTTATTTTCCCAAGTCTTACAATCAGTACCTTCCCATATTCTCTTGACAGATGTTTTTTAGCTCTGAGTTGAGATTGTCACTCTATTATGTAATGCTTCTCAGTATGGGTCCCTCTTGGATTCTATTAGAGAAAACTGATTTGCCTGAATGGGCAAAAGTATAAGTGGAAGTACAGTATTCCAAATCTTTCCACCTAGTTATAAACTCAGCTTGGTAAATAAAATATCCTAAGTAAATTTTTTCATAGATTCAAAGTTAGGACTCCTAAGATTATTTTATTGTTTTTCAGCTCTACTCTTGAACTATATAGTATTCAGGGTTTTGTTGTTGTTGTTGTTAGTATTCTTCTTTATATATAATTTGAAACTTTGATAAAGTGGAAGAATAAGGAGAAAAGTAAATGATGGAGGTTTTAAACAAGAACAGGAGTGTTAGCTAGGAATTAACATATAAACATTAAGATTATCTAATAACCAGAAATCCAGTAAATCAGTAAGTAAACAATCTTTGCTAAGATTCCACTCATCATTATTTACTCTTAAACAAGTTCCAGTCATTGTAATTACTTTACAAATCAAAATACTTGATTCCATAAAAGTACTGTACAGCTATTTGCTTTATGGACCTTGAACCTAGTTCTTAGAAAGAGATAGGGTGGAGCTAAATTAGAGAAAACATTTCTTGAGCAAGTAATTAAAGTTGGTTGTGGAGTTTAAAGAAACTTGAATAAACCAAAAGCAAAACAGCATTATCCATTTTCTTCAGATTATAAATTAAGATAACAAATAGTATTGTTGTATTGCTGTTTTTTGATTTAGTCTTACTTTAGTGCCCATTTTTATTCTGGAAGAAGCTGAGCTTAGATCTTCTTAGAGTAGAGCTAGCAAAAAACAGACTAACCAACTGCCAGTTTACCTCCTGTAAGTAGAATGGGTTAGGTATGTTTGACTGCTTTAGAAGATGAGTTATCCAAATACATATGGCACATCACTGAAAAGTCAAATAGCTAGAGAAGAAATAAGCATATAATTGCTTTTATTTAATAAATTTCTAAGTTTTTCCTTTTTTGATATCATTTGAGTTTGCATGTTCCCGTGATATTTTTTGTAGAACACCACTTATAGTGAGCATAAGGACTTGTCAGGATTTGCTTGAGTTTGTATTGAGAGTGTATGTTTGTAGGTTGGTTAATTCCTGCCAGAATTGCACCTTCCAAATCATATACCATTGGGCAAGCCTTGCTTAGGATTCCATCACAAGAAGCCCATTGTCCACTGACAATGTAAGGAAGTAGATTCTGTTCCTACTCTACTTTTCAGGGTATTTGAGTGTGAAATGTCACCTACAAAGATGACACTTCAAAACAGGTGCGTACTTTGAAAGGTGCTCTTGAAATTTGGACATATGAGTTACTGGGTCACTGATGTGTCCGAAGAGATTTAATTACATATCTTCATGGAGCAGGTTTTACCTGAACAATTAGGAGCCTGGGGTACCTGAACAATTAGGAGCCTGTCAGTCTTCAAAAAATGTTGATGAAAAAAGTATGAAAAAGGTCAAGGAAATCAATTGCACTAATCTTAAGTAGTTTGTGATGTTTTGTTCTTGCTTTTTAAACTGTCCATTACATGTCATCTTATGCCTCAAAATGAAAATGATGACTGTGCAGTTTCCCTTTCTAGCTTTTTAGCATTAAAGCTCCTTGAGGAAAGACTCTGTCTGGTTCATCTCTATATCTCTCTCAGTTTCTTATACCAGAAGATATTCACCAAATCAATGGCCAGAATTTATGTTGATAATGTGGAATGAATTTATCCTTTATGGGTTTCTTGTGCTCTAATCACTTTCCAGACTCATACTGAAAGAGAACAAAATTTGTGACTTCTTCAATCTCTTAATATAAGGATGTGTTTATCAGTATTCCTGGATGTCAAAAGTCTTCTCATTCTTATTTCACTTTCATTTACTTGGTTCAAAATCATAATTTATGATCACTCAGATTCCAGTGATCTCTTTATCCTACCATGATTCTTTATCTGAAAACTGCTGCCCATTTACCATTTGTGTCATCATTGAAACTGTGTGTATGCTCTTTTAATTTATTTTTTGTGTATATTCTGTTTTTTACCTTTGAATATAAAAAAAAAATTACTGGAGAAGCCAGGATGGCTCAGTGGGTTAAGTGCTTGCTTTGCAGCCCCGGGGACCGAGGATCGAATCCCCGCCCCTGCCCCAGCCCATGCAGACTCATGCTGAACTGGGGTATGCTTCCCATGCAGGAGGCCCCCAGTTTGGTTCTCATCCCCCCTCCTCCCCATTCGGGCCACAGATCAAGGGGGCATGCCTCCCATGCAGGAGGCCTCCAGCCCATTTCCCTCTCTGCATGACCCCGCCCACCTGTGTGGAATGAAACCATGTCGAAAACTGATGACATACAATTATGGAGATTGCTCTGGGCCTTCCCCCTTCTCTCTGTCTCTCTCTGTCTCTATCTTTGTCAAAAACAATAAAATAAATCTTTAAAAAAAATTTATGGACAAAGATCTTGTTATATATTTATTTGTACCTCTAATATAGTCCCATATGGCAATGGTATTAATAATACCAGATTGTCAAGCTCTGTAAATACAAATTAATATACTGTATGGCATGAAAGTTACTTAAGTTTGAAGTTGAATATTTGTGCTTTTGAGTTGAACATACATGGCTCCCTGAATTTTTATAAATATCCTATCTAAAGTGTGCCTCTTCTGTACCTCTTAGTAATACTGTCACATTGCCCTGCTTATTTCCTTCACAGCACTAATCACACCATGAAATAGATTATTTTTACTTAGCACTAGGACTTAGCTCTGAGTTTGGCACATAGTGGGAGCTTTATAAATATTTATTGATTGAATGAATAATGAGAGGCACACTTGGGTTCATGAACATGAATACCTACTTGAAATTTCTTTTTTTCCTTTCTTTCTCTCTTTCTTTCTTCCTTTCATTGTTAAATTTATTGGGGTGACAATGGTTGGTAAATTGAAATTTCTAATGCACTTTTCTCCACAAATTGGAATTGAGGGACGCATAAAGAGAACCCGTCAACACCCCCACTTGATGCCCTCCTCAACTTCCAACTTCCCACTCCCCACTCCCACCTCAGCTACAGGAGTGTTTTACTCCTTGGTTGTCCCAGATAGACATTTGCAGTAAAGCAGTGATGTGGTAGTAAGCATACAAAGTTGGAGATGCCATGATAGCTCAACAGGTTGAGTGCTTGCCTTGCAACCACAAGGTCCGGGGATCAAATCCCAGCTATGCAAGCCCATATGCTGAACTGCGGTGCATCCCTGGTAGCCACTGCGGTGGTTGCAAAAGTTCTTGTCTCCCATTTGGGAGGCCCCCAGCTTGGTTTCCGCCTCACTTGGCCCCACAGTTCACCTGTGTGAAATGAAACCCTGTCACAACTAATGATGTACACCTGTGGAGACTGCTCTGGGCCTTCCTCATTCTCTCTCTTTCTCTCAAATAAAATAAATCTTAAAAAAAAAAAAAAGGCATACAAGGTTGAGTATGCCATGTCTAGATTTAATTTAATATGGAAAGGCCAATTTATACCTTGTTTTCAGTGTTCTTAGCTCTAATGCCCTGCTAGGATTGATACTGTATCTAGATTCTGAGCACACTACTTGCCTGGGGCAGCAATAGACCTTTCCTTCAAATTTAAATTAGCAGAAGGCTGGTTGTCCTGCATATGGAAATGGATTCTTAATATCATTATTGAACACAGGCCACCCAATTAGGTAAATTTTCTGAAGTGCGTGCTTTTTATATACTGACATTAGAAAGCCTAAGAGGAGTTCATTTCATTAGTGGCATCAATTTGTCCATTATTACAAATATGTCTGTCTCCTGCAATCCAAAGAAGTTATTTTTCTTATTTCATATTTAAATTTGAACATACACTGAACACAACTATTCAAGGAACGAGTCTACAAAATGAGGGTTAGGTCTCTGAAATTCTGGGTGCAAATGCCTTCTGCCACAATCTCCAAAGATGATCTCTATGAGTAGTTACCTCTCTGTATCTGTAGATTATGAAACATAATTCTGAGTAAAGATGTGAGGAACATTCATTCATTGGATGAAATCCCACAAAAATGAAGTATTTAGCAAGAATTAAGATTTTTATATCCGTAAGATTTTATATCCTTATTATATATAATTTTTTTCTTAGATTCTTCTGCTGACTCTCAACTTTTCTTGGAAAAATGAACCATTCTCACCATCACCCAACCACTTCAGTCTCCCACTCCCACGACGGGGGAACTGGCAACATGATGATGATGGTGAGTGCCATGGGAGAGGCAGCCTTTCCCACCCACCTGCGTAACAGAAATCTGAATCTTAGGGCTGGAAGATTGTTATTTAAAGGTAATTTACCAGTGAGCAAAACGTAGGCTGACTCAAACAGGTCAAGTGATTTGCCCAAGATCATATGGCAGGTTAATTACAGAACCACACGAGAACCAAGAAAGATTTCTAGGGTTCATTCTTCTGTATTCCTTTCTTTCAGAGTTGACCCTTTTCTGAATTAAGTTCTGGTCTGTATGCCTTATGTAGAAAAGAGAAAAAGGCAAAAGTTGATGGTAGGGGACCAAGAAGAGTACCTGTGGAGAGTTCCTGTGGTAGTAATGCTAAAATGAGGGAGAGAGCCTCCTACTCCAGTGAGTGGCTCTTATCATCCAGATCTGCCACTTACTAAAATAAGCATTCTGAGCTTCTGAACCCGAAATTCTCATTAAGAATCTTCAGTCATCTCTAATTGACTTGTTTTGTTTTTCCAACAGCACATGACCTTCTACTTCAGCTTTAAGAAGGTGGAACTATTGTTTTCTGGCTTGGTGATCAATACAGCTGGAGGTGAGTAAGCTATCAGGTAGTGTTTGAAGGTGACAGTCACATGAGAGACAGTGATAAGAATCTGGAACCCCAGCACCTGTTCCAAATCTGTCGTAATTACTGAATCATTCTGGTTATGACACATAACCATCTTGCTTCCTATTAATATTTCCTATGTAGAAGGTAAGGGTACACCATGCTTATTTCAAGCTTCTGAAAAATAATTTATATACATATATATATACACACACACATACATATACATATATATCGCTTATACACACACATATATACCACAAATTAACCCTAGATTAACAACTGTTGATCTAGTATTATACAATGCTGCCATTTTACAGATAAATTAAGCTTCAGATAGTAAAATGATTAGCCCTAATTCATATACGAGAGTTAGTATGTCAGAGCTAGGACAGTGACCCAGACCTTCTAGACCTGCCTAGTCCATTGCTGTTTCTAGTGGACCAAACTGTGCTCTACATCATTCCTGATTCTTGGCATGGCCCATCTTAGTGTCAGTCCTAGATTTCAAATAACTAATCACCAACTGCTTTCTGTCTATGATTTTGAGTTACTGTGCCTTAAGTTCAAATTGCACAAGCTTAGTAGTTAGTTGGATTTCTTTATACCTTTGGATCCACAAAATCAATTTGTTCTGGGAAGGGAACATTTATTTCAGGTAGTGTATATTAAATCAGAAGTTTGAATACATTCATAGCATTACCAATGCTTCTCAGTGTGAAACACTTAGAATTGAAATACCTATTTAAGAAACAGTTAGTACTTAAAAATAAGTTGTTTAATTCCCTTTTGTATAATGTACTCAGACATTGAGAGTAGCACCTTTTCTATGTTGTCTTTCTAGCTTGGGTCGCACACCAGTTAATATTTTTGCACGTTTGACAGTACCATCATCTTTTCCTTCCCTACTTAGAAATGGCTGGAGCTTTTGTGGGAGTGTTTTTACTAGCAATGTTCTATGAAGGACTCAAGATAGCCCGAGAGAGCTTGCTGCGCAAGTCACAAGTCAGCATTCGCTACAATTCTATGCCTGTCCCAGGACCAAATGGAACCATTCTTATGGAGACACACAAAACAGTTGGGTAAGAATGAACAGATCCAGATGGAAGTTCTGGAGAGCTGAATTAGCAAAGTAGCAAAGCAACTGTTTTATTTGTAACAGCTCCCTTCTTGAATTAGTGACTCTATATAACCTTGATCAAAACTGTCTTTGGAAGCTTGGGGTTGTGAGTCATGAGCAGGAAAAAGGAGGAATGATAGGAACCCTTTGCAAATATGAATGCTTGTTCTTTTCATTTTATATTTTTAAGATTTATTTTAATTTGTGAGAGACAGTGAGAGAAGGGGGAGGGCCCAGAACAGTCTTCATAGTTGCACCTTATTAGTTGTGACATAGTTTCATTCTACACAGGTGGATGTGGGGCCTAGGGGGCGGGAACCAAACTGGGAGCCTCCCACATGGGAAGCAAGAACCTTTGTCTCTATCCAGGCATTTACCACTTGTGCTGCAGTTCAGCATATGGGTCACGGGCTAGGGCCGGGATTCAATCCCCAGACCTTGTGGTTGCAAGGCAAGCACTCAACCCGTTGAGCTCTCCCGGCATCCCTGAATATTTGTTCTTAATTGTAAGGATTGGGTAAGGAATCTATATTGTAAAATATTTGTCAAAATAATAATAAGTTAAGCAAAGAAATTCAGGTCAGGGTACAGAAGAATGGCAAAATCAAATTGATTCCTTTTTATAAAAAGTTGTACCTACCCAGCTCTACTCTCAGTCTGTTTACAATATAAGACGTGCAAATGTGTGTATTTCATCTAAGAACATATTTTGATAACTTGATTTTTCCCACAGCTTGACAATTGCTTTTTAAGATTCTAGGTCAAGCTTGTCCAACCAATGGCCTGTGGGCTACACGCGGCCCAGGATGGCTTTGAATGCATCCCAACACAAATTCATAAACTTTCTTAAAACATTACGAGACTTTTTACAATTTTCATTTTAGCTCATCAGCTGTCATTACTGTTATTGTATTTTATGTGTGGCCCAAGACAATTCTTCTTCCAGTGTGACTCAGGGAAGCCAAAAGATTGGACACCCCTCGTCTGTAGGAGTGCTTGAACTCCAATTTAGTTTTAAGATGTAGAACAGGGGTGTTCAATCTTTTGGCTTCCGTGGGCCACATTGGAAGAAGAATTGTCGTGGGCCACACATAAAATGTATTAACACTAACAATAGCTGATGAACTAAAAAACAATTGCAAACATCTCATAATGCTTTAAGAAAGTTTATGAATTTGCGTTGGGCTGCATGCGGCCCGTGGGTTGGACAGACTTGCCATAGACCAATATCCTGCTCTCAAGTACAAAGAATATCATTTGTTCCCATTGTACTGATGAGCTTATTGAGTCCCAAACAGGTTGTGACTTACCTAGGATGACAGAACTAGTAAGTGACAGAAGGTTCCTCCTGTTGGCATAACCATAACTAGCCATTGCTTGTAGGCCTGACAGCCTTGTCATGGTTCATTTCCAGAGAGCAATAAACAACATACATACACACAAGTGCCTATGAGTTGCCAGCGTGGCTGTGAGGGAGTTCAGTTCAGGCTGAGCTCACAATAGCTATGCCCCCTTTCTCCTGATCTGCGGAGCCCCCTGAGCAGTTCTAAGCAGCTTTGATTGCTGTTTCTCTATTTACTCTCCAGGCAGCAGATGCTGAGTTTTCCTCACCTTCTGCAGACTGTGCTGCATATCATCCAGGTGGTCATCAGCTACTTCCTCATGCTTATCTTCATGACCTACAACGGGTACCTCTGCATTGCTGTCGCAGCGGGGGCCGGCACGGGATACTTTCTCTTCAGCTGGAAAAAGGCAGTGGTAGTGGACATTACAGAGCATTGCCACTAGCGTCCCACTCCACGGAGTGGCCTTAGCGATTGCCATGGGAAGCAGCTCAAGACTGGAAGACATGATTCCTACCCACATCTTCCCTTCTTGCTCCTTATCTCCTTACACACACACACACACCTGCTCATATTTTACCTTCTTGTTCCTTATCTCCTTACATACCCACAGATAGACACACACACACACACCACCACCTCCACTTCCAATTCAACAGAGCTTTGACTTCGTCTCTAAGCTATAGTGGTAACCTCCCTGACTTTATTTCCTGAGCTGAGAGTCCTGTTTCTCTTGAGGTGAAGCCACCCATGAGATGTCCCTTCCTCCACCATCATCTTAGATCCAAGTTGTATGTTCTGGTCTAATCCAAGTAGCATCCTATTCAGTGATGATTACCTGCTTCCTTTTTTAGTTTTCTGGGTTTTTTGTTTGTTTGTTTTTTAACAGACAATCTGTGAATTTGGTGGGATTTCCTGGGTCAGTGATGGAAAGGGATTAACTTCAGCCAGAGTATACAGTAGCTGAGGGAAATTTTTGTCCAACTAAACCCAGAACCCAAACTTAACATTAAACATGCTTCAATCTTTGGACTGAATGAGTGGGAAATACATTGTGCCTTCCCTAGGTGTGATGTGTTGCACCGAAATCTTTGTAGTGGGTAGAGGGGTGGTTTGAGACTAAATACAGGCCTGGAGCTTGCAGGAGGGTGCATTCTTGGGTAGCTGACTCATCAGTTGTGTTCCCACTTAACATTTTAATTAGAATGGACTTGTCAATCAAAAGAAAAGATGACAATCAATTTGAGAAAATAGAAATAGGTATTCTAAAATAAAACCTTTGACTTTTTACTTTGACTTGGTACCTTGGTTTGTCACAGCTGAATGAAGCAAGAGTTTGAATCATTATCTCCCATTGTTTTCATGTGTCTGCTTCTAAACCAATGGTTTTCAAACTTTAGCATGCATAAGAATCTCCTTGTGGTCTGTTAAAAACACTAGTTGCTGGGCCTCAACCCAGAGCCAAAAATTGTCATTTCTAACAAGTTCCCAGGTGAAGCTCCAGCTGATGGCCAGGGTACCACACTTTGAGAATCTCTTGCTTTAAACTAGGGAGTGTCACCTGGTGGAGTGAGCAGGAATTAGAATTGCTGATTGCTAGGTGGTATGTCTGGGCTTAATCATTCCGCAAACATTCAGCTCCAACTGTGTCTGTGTGTGTCCTAGCACACATGCACGAAGGGCTGTAGCCAAAGTAACTTTTATCAGCATTATGAAATCACTAGTCCTTAATTTTTAAAGATCTGTAGTTTCTTGGAAGTAGCTTAAAGGTTGAGAAAGACCTTTGATTGGAGTGTAAATTAGCCATTCATAGGCCAAAAGGGCAAATTATCTAGCTGTCTTTGGAGAGGCTTAGCATATCATCTACTTCTGGCTAAATTTTCCTCAGCCCCCAACATCCATGCCCATACCAGGTAGTCTCATCATCTGCGTGACCATCTTTGTTACTCTTGGGGGCTTAATTAGATCACCAGTGACCCAAACCTTTTCTCAATGAAGGATCACTTCATTGGATTTTTATCTGTTTAGTTGTTAGTCTACTGCATTTTTATCCCCAGTCCAAACTACCTCTGTGAAATGACTCTTCTGTGCTGGTCTGTTAAATCCTGCCCTTCTGGTGCTAGACTCCGATTGTGCCTCAGGGCAGAAGAGACAAAACACAGCTAGGCTGGTGGCCTCTATTGTGGTTTTGAGGTTTGTACTTTTCTCTGTGGGTGCAGTTAAACATTAGAGTGAGGAATGTGTACTTCTATGGCTTTGAACCAAGAGGGTTATGAATCTACTGGATCAAGGTTAAAAATCTAAGAACCATTTTAGTTTTGTGCTTTGCTCTCATTTTAACCCTTTATAGTACTGATACTTACCATGAGCAGAGTGAATTACCGGTACTGACAGAGTTCAACATTACTGTGTAAATAGCCTATTGTTGTCTCAGAAGCCAAGGAATAATAAAACCGTGAGAAATAAAATAATGTTTAGTGGTGACCCTGGTGCTCTCTAGAAATCTTGGCATCAGCTGCTATAAAATACCCTTTCAGGAATAGGGTCTTACCTTTTAAGGTAAGAGAAATCAAGGCCAGTTAAGAAAAATGCTATGTATTTGAAATTTCCAGAGAAGCATCAGTGTGAGATAGATAGGTCTTCAGGTATTTGAGATAGAGTCTCCTGAAAAACCTGAGTTCCAGCAATCCTTAGATGAGGTTGCCAAAGGAAGAATTTAGTGGAGAAAGAAAATTAAAGCTTAAATTCCTTCTTTCTTGAGCTCTTAGATTGTGATAATATGATCTCCTTGACTTGCATTTCTGTATCCCTGTTCATTTGGAATCGAGTGCCTGACTTCCTTTTAGATTCAGATTTATTTTCTGCCTTCTCTGTTCAACTCTATTAGAAGACTGTATCCCCATTTCTTTGGCCCCCTATTCTGCTTTTTTCCCTTTTCTGTCTAAAAGATAATGTCTTGTATCTTGTATGTCTAGTGTATTAAATCTCCCAACCCTCCCGATGCAGTGCACATCACTATGCAGTGGATATAGATGGCAACCCATAAGACTTGGTAGAGACGAAGTTTTCTTACACATATTTCAAGGAGCAGTTGTCCCTCTGGATTTTTTGTTAAAGTTGGGTAGAGGGCTACCTAGTGCCATCTGCAGTCACAGAACCTTAGGTGCTGTCTCCTGTGTTTGCTGGAGAAACAGTCTTACTCCCCTCCACCGTGTCCCGTCCCCCCCCCCCCCCCCCCCCCCCCCCCCCCCCCCCCCCCCCCCCCAAATCCTCTGTGTCCACCAGGGAATTAGGGATTAAGGTTTCCTCACTACTACAGAAGGGTTGTCCAGAATTCCTTTTCAAGCTGGGGGGAACTGGCCTTGAGTTCTAGCCACAAATGGTTCCCTGTAAGGAGCTGAGAGGGGAAGGGGCAAAGGGTATGCTTTCATGTCATTCAGTTTTGATCCTGCCCTCTCCAGCTGCTTCTTTCAAACAATACGTCTAAAGACACAAAGTCTACATTTGATATAATGCCTTAATCACTGGGTCTACAATTAACATTGACTGTTTTAGATTGTAAGCTCCCGGAGAGCAGTATTGCTATAACAGGAATGTTTTTAACAGTGTCATGTACAAAAACAACAAAATAAATATTTTGATTTTGTGATTCTATGCATGTCTTTCTACTCAGAGTGATATCAGAATAAGTGGTCTCTTCATTGTCCAGTCTTGGCAATTACCACTCAGGTTCAACCAATAAATCCATGGCCAGACTGGTTCCCAGAATCATGATCTAAGCACTTGCTACATGATCAACTAAGTGGAATAGAAAATTTACCCTTTATGAGCAGAAGAGCAGAACTATACACATGGGAGTGGTTAGGAAAGGCTAGATGAGGTCTGCTTTAAATTCCTCCTTTCCCTCTTCACCAGCTAATCACCCAGGCTTCATGTAAAGCCCAGGGGTAGGGATGCTCAGTCCCCACTTCCTGCCAGTGCTCAGGATGTCTGAGTCCTGACCGAAAGGAAAACTACGTGAGAACTCAGTTTGCTAAGGGCACATGCTTAGTTTGGGAAGAATTTTCCTCTAAACCTCATTACTACTAAGGGGTTGGAAGGTCCATAGGAACAAGTTCAGAATGGGAGACCTTTGCAGTAGCCAAGAAGTGGGACCAGCTATCTCTGTGGGATTCTGGGCTGGTGGGTGATGGTTGGTCAGCCAGCCTGGATGCACCATAAACATTTCATGTTAAGGGATGGGCACAAAATGCTATAGCAGTAAACAGTTGGTTTAGGAGAGCCACAGAACTGGGGGTATAAGAGGAGGTGATTAGAAGGCTTATTTTCAAAAATCCCAATGTGACTTTAAGTAGCTTCTACGTTTCCATCACAGAGGAGCCAGTCAGTTGTCCTTCCTGCCTCCTTTCCTCCCATACCTTTTCTGAGTGGTTAGAAGAATTAGGGATTTGTTTTAAGTCCCATCTCCCATTCCTTCCTTTGGCAATCAGCTTGTTTTCTGTATCTATGGGTCTGTTTCTGTTTTCTTTCATTTGTTTCTTTTTAGCTTCCACATACAAGTGAGGTCATACAGTAGTTGTCTTTCTCTGACATATTTCACTTACCATAATACCCTCTAGATCCATAATGTTACAAATGGCAAGATTTCATTTATTGCTATGATTCCAGTGTGCGTGCATGTGTGTACCACAGGGTCAGTGGGACAGCATTCCATCCCCTAGGGTTTCACGTGAAGCCTAACTGATCAGCTGTTGAGGAGGGAGGGGAGTATAACGCTTACATAGAGTAAACCTCATAAGGAGAAAATTTTCTATTCCACTTATTTGATCATAGTAAGTACATTTTTATCCACTGATTATGATTACTCCAGCTTTCAGGAAAATGAAAGGTATACTCCTTTGGAGAAGGTTGGTATCTTCACAAGCACCTGACCATCTTCCTGAGATTGAACAATCCAGAATTGAACACTTGGCCCTAAGAAATGCAGAATCGATGCATGTGATTTCAGTTGTGTCTAAAATGATTTATAGCTCCAATAAGCTCTTATCTACTAATCTGGTAATTGTCTCATTCAGTTTTTCTTTTAAAGATTTATCTTTATTGTTTTTTTGAGAGACAGAGAGAAGAGGGAGGGCCCAGAGCAGTCTCCACAGTTGACAGCATTAGTTTTCCATATGGTTTCACTCCACAGGTGGGCACAGGGCTGCACAGGGCAGGAGCCTCCCACATAGGTCCCAGCAAGAACTGAACTGGGGACACACCCCAGTTCGGCATATGGGTCCTCATGGGCCCGGGCTGGGATTCGATCCTTGGGCCCCAGGACTGCAAAGCGAGCGCTTCACTCACAGACATCCCAGCTTCCCCAATTGTCTCATTCTTTATAAATAAAATAGCATGGAAATTTCCTGAGAACTGACATAGTAACCTCTCATTCTACCCCTGACATCCCTGTTCTTAGACTTAGCAGTGGAAGACTAAGAAAGCAGTGTAGCAAAGAGTTTAGAATCACCGGTTCAGAAATCATTCTGCCTGGGTTCTATCTCAACTCTACCCCTGAAGAGCTGAGCATTTGCTTTGCCTCTTATAAAACTTAGGATACACTGAAGAGTTAAAGATGAAAATGAGATAATCTGCACGGAGCACTTAGTACAGTGTCTGACACACAGAGTCCTCTGAGTATTGGCTACTAGGAGGGAAAAGGAAGAAATACATGAGGCATGCTTTTATGCTTCTGTGTCTGTTCATAAGTCAATCACAGTGACAGGTTGAGGCAGTCATTTCTCCCTTTTTTTCTTTGCCCTTCTATACTGGCCTTTATAGGCTTTGTAGGCTTCAAGATAATGTAATGTTCCCTATCTAGAGCCTTGCTGTGTTTTTAAGACTAAGATAATAGAATTGAAGGTCCTAGATAAAACTGGAATACAGGTGTTTTAAGAACAGCTGAAGGAAGAAGAGAAACTATATATCCTCTTCTATCCCTGATTTTCCCATATTCTTATTACCCAGACTTAAACTGCCCTTGAAATGCTGGGTAAAATCCTGCTAAGGGTTTTCTTTAGATGATTATGAGGTTCTACCAGTTGGTAGTTCCCTGTGGTTGAATTAAATAGTGTAAATGATGACATGATTCCAAACTACCCTCTGAGCTGCTTCTCAGATTGGCTCCTAGTGGGAAAAATTCTTAGGCAAGTTGGGAAAGGAAGGTAAACTGGGATGATACCGTTAGGAGCATTCCTCCTAGTTTCCCTCCATTGTCTGTTCTCCCAAAATTATAGCCAAACTAGTCACAAAGCCATTCTGTAAACAGATTCTGAAGGCCCACGACTTGATCAAGTTTATACAGAATCACTAGAATCTAATAATCACAAGGGCAGGGATCTTTGTTTTGTTCACTGATGTTTCTACGTGCCTACAATGGTACCTGGCACATAAACATTCAATCAATTCTTGCTGAATAAATGAGTTAAATGCAAATCAGTGACAAGGATCAACTGGAAGTGTTCTGTGCTCAGGGTCTTTTAATAAACATGGGGAAAATAATGCCACCTCTTGTAGCAATTGCCTTTTAAAGTCAGGGGTTATTATATACCAAAATTAACTCAAAATGGATCAAAGATCTCCACATAAGACCTGAAACTGCATGGGAGAAAACATCGGTATTAAACTTAATAGACCTTGGACTCAGGGAGAACTTTATGAACCTGACCTCAAAGGCAAGGGAAGTAAAAGCAAAAATAAACGAATGGAACTGTATCAAACTAAAAAGCTTCTGTACAGCAAAGGAAACCATTGACAGACAACTAAATGGGAAAACATATTTTCAAACAACGCCTTTGACAAGGAGTTATTATCTAAAATATATAAAGAACTCATACAACTCAAAAACTAAAAGCAAACCAATTAAAAAATAGGCAGAGGACCTGAACAGACACCTAACTCATGATAACATACAAATGGCCAAAAGACATGTGAAAATATGCCCAACTTCATTAGCTATTAGGGGAATGCAAATCAAAACCACAATGAGATATCATGTCACACCTGTCAGATGGCTATAATCAACAAGACAAGGGATAACAAATGCTGGAGAGGCTGTGGAGGAAAAGGAACCCTCATACACTGCTGGTGGGAATGTAAGCTGGTACAACTGCTATGAAAGCCAGTATGGAGATTCTTCAAAAACTACGAATAGACTTGCCAAATGACCCAGCAAGCCATCTTCTGGGTATCTACCCCCCCGCCCCCAAATTTGAAAACCTAGTCCACAAAGACATGTACCCCAAATGTTCATGGTGACCAAGTCATGGAAACAACCAAAGTGCCCTTTGTTAGATGACTGGATAAAGCTGTGGTACATCTACACAATGGAATACTACTCAACTAGAAGAAAAGATGAAATACTGCCATTTAAGACAACATGGATGAACGTTGAGATCATCACGCTAAACAAAGTAAGCCAGACAGAAAAAACCAAGAACCATATGACTTCACTCATATGTGGAATATGAAACTGAAAGCAACAAAGAAAAACAACTTATGGGCGCAGTTAATAGTTTAGTGGTTACCTGAGGGTAAAGGAGGAGTGGGTAGGAGAGGAAGGAGGAGGAGTAAAACACATGGTGATGGAAGGACTGATTCGGGTGGTGAACACAAAATGCAGCACAGAGACAAAGTACTATAGAATTGTACTCCTGGAACCTATGAAGTTTTTACTAACCAATGTCACCCCAATGAAATTAACAATAGAAAATATATATATATCAAATATTAAAGTCTAGGGTATTCTACTTCACTAAGGATGTCTCACACCTTTCCAAAAATATATTTATTTTTAAAAACAAAATTCAGACAAGTTTTATAGTCAAATGTTCCAGAGACAAACCAGAGTTTGGACTTCGGCTTAGAGTGAAAGTTAAGCATCAGTAACCTCATGCAGAAGTATCTCTCTGTGGGAGGTAAAACATTCGGTTTGACTACAGTGCTCAATCCCCAAATCTTGTTTGTACTTCTGCCATCTTTCTGCTCCATTCCAGGGCTCTGGCATGCAAGTTAAGCCACCTCTAAAATTCAAAATTTCCAAATTGAGATGAACGATTGTTGGGCTTGGCTTGGGGTTTATAACCAATTCGATCATTAATCATTTGTTCCCGGCTCTTGGGGTCACTGCTGAGACCAATAGCACCTTCTCCATCACTGCCTCCTACAACATCCACATCTTCCTTTTGTTTCTTACGGGTCTGAAAGTAAAAGTTTTAGGATTAAGGCAACATTCTTTCTTTCCATTAGTAAATCTTTATTTGGCACCTACCATGTACTCAGCATAATGTAAAGGACAGGGTTAGAGGGTATAGAACAATAAACTGAAATCCTAGGTCTGGATGGTTAGGAAGACAAGGGGGATACAGCAGTGCCCCTCTTGTCCGTGGTTTTGATTTCTAAGGTTTCAGTTACCTGTGTACAACCAAGGTCCAAAAATATTAAATAGAAAATTCCAGGAATAAATCATAAGTTTTAAATTGCACACCATTCTGAGTAGCATGATGAAATCTCGTTCCATCCCACCTGGAATGTGACTCATCTCTTTATCCAGCATTTCCATGCTGGAGATGCTCCCAGCCTATTAGTCACTCTGTTATCAGATTGACGTGCAGGACAGCAGTGCTTGTGTTCAAGTCATCCTTATAACAGCGTAATGCTATGCTGCAATGCCTATGTCATTCACCTCACTTCATCTCATCACGTAGGCTTTGTATCATCTCATATCATAAGGGTGAGTACAGTACAGTAAGACTATTTTTAGAGAGAGAGACCATATTCACATAACTTTTATTACAATACATTGTTATAACTGCTCTATTTTATTAATTATTGTTGTATATCTCTTACTATGCTTAATTTGTAAATTAAACTATCACAGGTATACAAGGGCTGTCGAGAAAAAATTATACCCATTATCAATACAAGAATGGTTACATGGCTGGATACTTTCCAGACAGTCCCTGTATATGTACAGGAAAAAACATCATATATAGAGGGTTCAGTACTATCCCCAGTTTCAGGCATCCAGTAGGGGTCTTGGAACATATCCCACTGGGGTAAGGGGGGACTACTGTGTAATGATATAAAGATGGAATGCCTCCCCTTCAGGATGTTACAGTCTACCAGAGACACATATAAATAGACAATTACAACACAGGGTGTCAGAGGTATGACAGAGGAAAGTGCACATTGCCAAAGAGATACAAAGAAGAGGTGAGGAGCAGGAAACTGAGCAGAAAAGGAGGAAAGATGGGCATTTCAGTAAATGTATATTATTCAAAGGAATATATGGAAAAATAAAGTGACTGGGAAAACAATAACCATCAGAAGTTAATAGCTTGACTGAAACCATGAGGTTAAATGTAACACAGGAATATAAGGTTTTGTACTGTCTTATTGAAAGGCAGGAGTTTCATTTTATTTTCAGACAAAAGGTTTGGCTCTTAAATCACAAGTGGCTGCAGAATTCACAAAATCTGTCTCAGTTTGATCATTTTCAAAGAGATCTTGCAACTACCTCTACCTAACTGTAAAGATATTGGATGATGACAACTTTCTCTGAGTGAACATGTTTTATCTCGAGCTCCTTCCTAGAAGAATGGCTCGATTACTCTCATCACTGGAATTGCTGCCATACCTCACCGCTTACTGCTGAACTGTGAGCATGTAAATGCCAATGTCAAAGTACTATCGTGAATCAAATAAGGTATTGTTATTGTTATATAGTTATACACATGTCTTTCCCAAGTTACTCTCTAGTTAGTTTATACTACCAATAAGTAACATTAGAAAGTTCTCCCCAAATAACTTTGTGATCATGAATTCTAAAAGGCAAAGGATGCTATCGCTTTATAAGCCATGAGGAACTGAGAAAATCAAATGGAATGATGACTGTTTCAGTATCCAGTCTCAAAACGTAATCAAACTAATTTCAGTTAACAAATGAACTACCAGTTTTCTACTGGTCATTTTATTTATTTATTTAAAAAGATTTATTTTACTGTTTGAGAGAGACAGAGAGAGACATGGAGAAAGGGGGAAGGCCCAGAGCAGTCTCCATAGTTGCACATCATTAGTTTTGACAGTTTCATTCCACACAGGTGGATGTGGGGCCAGGCGGGGCAGGAACTGACCCGGGAGCTTCCCACATGGAAGGCAGGTCCCATGTCAGCATATGGGTTTGCACAGGCCAGGGCCAGGATTCGATCTCCAGACCTCACGGTAGCAAGGCAACAACTCAACCTATTGAGCTATCCCGGCATCTCTGGTTTCATTTCAGTTCAGGGCAAGATTATCCTTCCCTCCTAAGTTCTTCTAAAACAGAGCAAACTCACTGGATAACTGACTTTAATAAAAAGACTAACTCAATAGTGAGCAGACTCAGCAGAGTCAAAGGTCAATATGCTAACACTTTATGAACTCATTACAACTGAAGTTTAAAACCACCCTTAAAGTTCATCCTTAATAAGACACTATCAATATGAGCTTTTAAAAAGCAAAAAAATCTGTTTGGACAACAGTAAAGTCTCCTGGGGTGGGGAAGAGGGAAAATAAATCCAAGTTATCTGTCTTAACAAGAAGTTTATACAATACATAGTAAAGCCATCATGTTCATAGATGTGTATAAGATGTAATGTCTTCTGCCATATAGTAAAAAATATCTACTAGGACAACAAATAAAAATAAGACTTGTATTGAGCACCTCCCATGGGCCTGGAATTGCAAGGTACAGATGCAAAGAACATACCAATTCCTGCCTTCAAGGAGCATATGGCAGGGGTTGGGGACAATAGTACCTGAGAGAGGTCAGCACAGGGGGAAGAGGTTGAACCTAACCAAGTTGGGGGCAGGTAGTCAAGAAAGACTTCTGGAAGGAGCTGAGTCAAAAGATGAGTAGGAGTTAGCCTGACACAGAAAGTCAAAGGGCATTTCAGGCCAAAGGAACAGTGTGCATTGGCACTAAGATTAAAGACAACTTGCCAGAAGATAAAGTGAAGAAATGAGCAAGGACCAGGTCACAAAGGGCCTTGAACCATCCTAAGGAATGTGGGCTTTATTCTGAAGGCCACTGAAGAATTTAAGTCTTATTAATAGGCATCTATCGTAATACTATGGGGTAAGGCTATACTTAAAAATACATATTGAGTTCTGACTATGTACTAGATGCTGGGAACTCAACAGTGAAGACAGACATGGCTTCTACAATGTTCTTCTAATTTTTTTTTTTAACTGAACCGGGGGCCTCACCACATTCGGGAAGCACACTCCAGTTCAGCATGTGGGTCCGCCTGGGCCGGAGCCGGGATTCGATCCTCGGTCCTCGGGGCTTCAAAGTGAGCGCTTAACCCGCTGAGCCATCCCGGCTTTCCCACAATGTTCTTAATGTAACCAACAAATCATTGTAAATTATAATAAATGCTACAAAATCAAAGAATAAGGTGCTCTGAGAGACCCTAATAAGATGGAGGTAGCATGGAAAGCAATGACACACCTACCTTGGAGAGGGGCAAAAGAGGCCTTTCAGACTAAGGAAGTGACATTTAAACTGAGACATGAAGAGGGATAGCCAGGATGGCTCAGTGGGTTAAGCCTCAGTTTGCAGCCCCAGGGACTGAGGATCGACTCCCGGCCCCGGCCCGTGTGGACTCATATGCTGAACTGGGGAGTGCCTCCAGTTCAGTTCTCACCAGGTGAGACCCGGGCCCAGTTCCTGCCCTGTGCAGCCCCGCCCACCTGTGGAATGAAACTATGTGGAAAAACCGATGATGTGCAACTTATGGAGACTGGAGACTGTTCTGGGCCCTCCCCCTTCATGCCTCTGTTTCTGCGTCTACCTCTCTCTGTATCTCTCTCTCTCTCTCTCTCTCTCTGAAAAACAATAAAAATAAATCTTTAAACTGAGACATGAAGAAAGGAGGAAGCACTCCAGGCAGAGGGAAATTATATGTGCAAAGGCCATAAGTGATAAACAGTCTTGCATGTTCATGGAAATGTCAGAAAGCCAGTGTCTGGGGTACAAAGGGCAGGAGGGAAAACCTGAAAGGGGCCAGAACATACAAAATCTTGAAGGCCATGATAAGAACTGAGATTTATTGGTGCAGCAAACCACTGAAAAGTTTTAAGCAGGGGAATGAAGTCTTAAAATTACTAAAGAGCATTCTGGATACCTGATTGAGAATGAAATGAAGAGACAAAAATGGAAGTAGAAAGACCAGTTAGGATGCTACTAAAACTGTAGAGAGAAATGACAGTTACTTGGACTAGGGTTGTCGTAGTGGTAACAAAAAGGTATGGGTAGATTCTAGAAATACTCTGGAGGTAGAATCAAAGGGTTTATGGGCAGATTATATATATACAAGGAGGTGGGGAGGGGGAAGCAGAATTCTCTTCTGGAAAGTGGGCCCCTAGTAGTACCGGCTTCCCCCACTAGGTGAGTGTTCTGGGAACCCATCTGCATCAGTGTACCAGCTGGAGTTGTTGTGAGAGACTGCATTAGTCTTCAGTGAATTTTTTCTGCAGACTCTTTCAATGTGTTTGTCCATTTCATGATGGGTGATCTACACAAACAACGTGCGGCATGACAACACACCTGCCTACCCTGTGACGAGTGTTCAGCAGTTTCTGACACAAAAACGGCATGACCCCCAGGCCCTATCCTCCCTATTCACCCAATCTAGACTCAAGTGACATTTTTTTATTTCCTTGGATGAAAAAAGTCCTCAAAGGAAAAACGATTTGCCGATGTGGAAGAGGTGAAACAAAAAATGGCAAAAACACTAAAAGGCATCAAAATCGATGAGTTAAAAAACTGTTCTGAGCAGTGGAAAAAGCATCTAGATATTTGTATTACATCAAACAAAGAGTACTTTGGAGATGACTGAAGTTTAAACATGTAAGAATACACAATTTTTAATAAATAAATTCCAGGTATTTTTGGGTCCCCCCTTGTATAAAGGGTGAAAGAAAGGGAGAACTCAAGAGTGACTCCGAGGTTTCTGGCTTGAGCGATGCATAGATACTGACATGGGGTACACTGAGATAAAACTGGCATGAGGAAGAAATCAAGAGTTTTTAACATGTTAAGTGTTGTAGGCTGATCCCCAAAGCTAATCATGTCCTAATCCCAGAAATCTGTAAATATCTTATATGGGAAAAAGGTCTTTGCAGATTGATTAAATTAAGGATCCTGAGGTGGGGGCACTACACTGAATTATCTGGGTGGGTCCTAAATGTCATCACATGCATCCTTCTAAAAGAGGGCAGAGGGAGATTTCCGATCGAAGAGAAGGCAGTGTGATCATGGAGACAGAGATCTGAGTGATACAGCAACAAGTCAAGCAATGCCAGGGGCTTGAAGAGTAAGAAGCTAGAAGAGTCAAGGAACAGATTCTCCCCTAGAGCTTTGGAGGGAGCCTGGTCCTGCTTGACACCCTGATTTTGGTCCAGTGAAAGTGATTTCAGATTTCTGGCCTACAGAACTGTGAAAGAATACATTTCTGTTGTCTTAAACCATCAAGTGTGTGGTAATTTGTTACAGCAGCCTCAGGAAACTAATACATTAAATTGAAAATGCCTATAAGAAATCTAAATACCTGTAGAGATTTCAAATAAGCTGTTGGTATAAGAGCCTGGAGTTCAAATGAGTTACTGTTTTAAATATTCCTAAGGGTTTGAAAGTTGTACTCTTACCTCCAGGTCCTTTCGAATGTTCTCAAACTCCTCAATGTCATCAAGCTTCAGCTCCAGGCGGGTTGGTTTTCGTCGCAGCATACTGAAATCAACACTAAGGGCCAGACCTAGTGAACTATTAAATGGCAGAGGAGGAAAAAGTGAAGTGGATAAAACTCAGCTACAAATATAAGATCAACTTGTAAGCACGCACACTAAAATGAATGGCAATTAAAACTCATTTGGATTCACACACAGACTTCTAAGTCTTTAGGTGTCTGAATATGACATTTGTATTACATGATGAAGATCCACAATTCTAGAATTCAAAAAAACTGTGTCTTCAGGATCTTAAAATAGCAAGCTGACTATAAGAGAATTCTAGGCAACAATCACTTTAATCTCATGATACAGGCAGATTCAAAGATATATTCTAGCCAAGAGAATGTTAAAATATCATGTCTTAATTTTTTTAAAGCAATATGAATTTTTTTTTATTGTTCCCCCCCACCCCCCACCCCCCCCACACACACACAGAGACAGAGAGAAGGGCCTCCCCAGAGCAGTCTCCATAGTTGAACATCATCATTTTTCAACATGGTATTATTCCACACAGATGGGTGGCGGCCACACAAGGTGGGAACTGGGCTGGAGACCTACTGCATAGGAGGCATGCCCCATTGAGCCAGGGGCAGAACAGGGGTAGCGTGACCCGAACTGGATGGGAAGCACACCCCAGTTTAGCATATGGGTTCGAACGGGCCGGGGCTAAAATTTGATCCTCGGTCCTCAGGGCTGCAAAGCAAGCACTTAACCCACTGAGCCATCTGGCTTTCTCCACATCTTAGTTTAGTAGTGTTAGTGAGAGTATACAAGCCATTAAATGTGATCAGCCCTACATGAGAAGTGTGAGAAATTTGTGATCACTCCTGAATGCTAAAATCACTTTACTAAATCTTATGAAAACTCCTTCTAACTCACCAATTCACAGGGTTATCCTCAGGGTCTAAATAAGTCCTTAATGGATAGGGCAATCATTAAACAAACACTTCTTGTGCTCCAGCTGCAGAGTTAAAAGACACAGTCTGTAGGGAAAACAAACTGTAAACATAAATTTGCATATCGTGTACTACGAACTCTGATGCAGCTAATGCCATGGCATCACACAGGCCCAGTCCACTCTGGGCTGAGTGTGGGGTGGATAGAAACAGGGAGAACTTCCTGGTGGAGATGATGTCATGTCTTAGTTGCCTTGTGAAGGGCAGGTACAGAAAGGGGATTAGGGCATTCCAGGCAGAGAGAGCAAGTATGAAAAGAGGCTCAAGAGAACATACTGGTCAGAAAATCCAAGTAATTCTTATGCTAACAAAACTTTTTTTTTAGAAAAAAACAAACTCCACCACTAAGTTTAAACTCTTGATGATGGCATCATCTTTATATTCTCCACAGCATCCAGTAGAGTGTAGCTATAATAATCAGGCAGTAAGTATTTGTTGAATAAACCAGAGATCCAAATAAAATGAAATGAACTTTCCATTAGCACTGTGATATACTTTTCCATTCACATTCTTTACATTTTTATTTTAGCACAGAAACCCTCTGATGCTAGCAAAATTAACCTATTTTACAAATGAAGCCAAAGCTGGTCAGTTTGACTAATAAATGTCAGTTTGGTTAGTAAATGAGAATGCTGTAAGTGAAAGCACCTTTATTTATAGATATAAATTATTATTACATGCATCTAGGCTGTTGCTAGGGATTGAAGTATACAAGGGAAAGATGCTTAAAAGAAAAACACTGCTTTGTACTGTCTTAACTTTTCTGCAAACTGAAAAGCTCGCCACTAGGAAGCAGGAGAGGGTAATGGGTAAAAGTGCTTGCTCTGGAGGCCAAGGGCAGAGGGCAGATTCTAATAACCTACTGCTTATCTTAAACAATTAGCTTCATCTTTCACTAGATCTTAAGTTTACTGTTACTGTATGAACTGAACGACGTGATGCAGAGTAAGTTCCTGGAATGTAACTTGGTATTTAGTAACCATTCAATCATTAACTGCCATTATTATTATTGTAACTGTTCTCGTGAAGAGGGGCGGGAAACACCCCTAAGTCGGGAAACACCCATACGTATTTTGAGCATCTCTATCCCCGACAAGAGAGCAAAAACCTTGTACCCTAGTACCCAGCGGACTACAGGGCCGTGGCAGAGTTGCTTGCGTGTCCCTGACGCCTCACATCCATTTCACACTACGTCTGATACAAAGACCAGGCTGCAGACAATAAAATCAGGCCATGGTTCCTCCGCCAGGTCCTTATTTCACTTTGGTACTAGCTCTTTGAGCTTAATCTCTTGCTGCTGCCCAAATTCACCCAGCTCAGAGGGAGCCTATGGGAGAGAGCTTCCCGACTGTGGGGACCAGCTCTCCCGCCGATTCAGATCCAAGGTAGCACTCACGGGTCTACGGCAAGGGTTTCCATGGCAACACCGTCCCAGCTCCAGGACGGTGCAAAAGCCGCTTGTAGGGCCGGGAGGGACAGCAGGCCCCCGGGAGCCCTCGATTCGCTCCGTTGTTCAGTAGGGAGCCTCGCCGCTCGACGTACCTACCTGTTTTCAAGGCTGCTCAGCCCCTTCTGAACTACACTTCCCAGACAGACTGCTCTGAGCCTCTCTCCTTGCAGATCCTCGACCTTCGCGTGCTTTTCTCGAAGGCTTTACGGGTCACATCTCTCCACGCGCCCACAATCTTTCCTACTACGACTCCCATCATGCACCATGCCTCCCCGGACGTTGCGCAGACTCAGCCACTTCCGGTGGGTGACGCACTTCCGTTTTGTCGGGCGCGCGGTGGACGGTCTGAAACGTAGAACTCAGCATTTGCTGGGACTTCGCGGCTCCGGAGCCCAGCATGTCTTCCTCACGAGCCACCTCCACGGTACCGATCGGAGCTCACTGTGGCAGGGAGCGCGGAGCGGGTGGGGGCCCCTGCGGAATGGAACGGACTGAAGCGGTGGAGGGCCGAGGAGGAAGGCTGCGAGGCTCGGTCTTACAGAGCTGAGCAGCGTTTTCCTGCCTCCCAAGCGCTTTCATGTGCTTTAAACTCTTTCGCGCCTCTCGTACATCCGCGAATGGTACATACTACCTCTTCCGACTGGTCCACAAACAGATCTGTGAAAGGGAGTAGTGTCCTGGCCAAGATTTATATCCGAGTCAGACCTCTTAAATGTAATGAGGCCTCCTAACTTCCTATCTAGTGCCTCTCGGCTGAAAACGTTTAAAATTGTATAGACCACTAATTTTGTAATCTTGTTCCCTCTTAACATCGCGTTGGTTATTTCAGTTATCCTTTATATTTCCCTTGTGATGAGCAATAACCCTGCGAGTTTCATAAAACCCAACAAGAAATTGCGCTTCCAACCGAATGAATTAAATTAATTCCAAAGCAAAATTTTGATAGAAAAAAATCACCAAGAGAAATGCAGTCGTTTTATCAACCTCTTCCTGTCTGAGAGATTAAACACCCCAACTTCCATCAGTGAAGACACCTCTTAACCGGCACCCTCCTTGGGGGAGGAAATAGAATTGAAGCTCGTGATGAGCCTCTGGGGCAGCGAATTGCTAAGATTGAGCCTTAGGTTAATCCAGGTCTTCGATTTAGCAGGCAACCAAAACTAAGGCACCGGATGACTTAGTTGCTCCTGTTGTGAAGAAGCCACACATCTATTATGGAAGCTTGGAAGAGAAGGAGAGGGAGCGTCTGGCCAAAGGAGAGTCTGGGATTTTGGGAAAAGAAGGCCTTAAAGCAGGAATTGAAGCAGGAAATATTAACATAACCTCTGGTAAGATGCAAATTGTGAATCCATCTTTATCTTTGGTGCCCCAATTTTCTGCAATGAATATCTTCCTAACCTTAAATATCACTAGTTTTAGTGTCAAAAAATTTTCAATTTTAAACTTACCGTACATCCGTATATGGCCATCCTTTGCTTACCCTGCTTAGCATCATCCAGAGAGCCTTTTGCTTAACACCTTTTATAAACGGTTTTTCTTCCATGAATTGTTTGTGATTTTACCAGGAGTTTATTCAGTGTGTAGCTGTTTGATCTGTGTGTGTTCACTTATACACAGATTATTTTCAGTAAATATCATAAATGTATTTTCTTTATGATTTTCTTAACACTTTCCTTTTCTAGCCTACTTTAAGAATATGCATATAACATAAAAAATATGTATTAGTCTACTGTTTGTTATCAGTAAAGCTTCCAGTCAACAGTAGGCAATTAATAGTTAAGTTTTGTGGGAAATCAAAAGGTCTTTAGGATTTTCAACTGCACAGGGGCTTGGCACTCCTACCCCCAACCCCCATGCTCCCTCCATCCCTCTACATGGTTCAAGGGTCAGCTGTATTTGGATTCAAATTGATTCCATTTGTCTTCTGGGGATCTAGCATAGTTCTGGCATTAGTTTGGAACTACTATGGTTCATAATACACTCCTGTTTTAGTTTTACAATTATTTTCCAAAAATGAAATAACACATTTTAGATTAGAAAAATATTATTTTTATTTTGAAAAAAATCAGTGCAGAAATGTGTGAAGTAGAAACACCTTTAATCTATATTAATTGGGTCTATATCTATCTTAAGAATTTAATAAAGCTATAAAAAATACATAATTTTTTTCCATAAATGAAGCCATGATACTCAAATTGTTTTGTAACCTGCATTTTTTCACTCTATACTATTGAGGATATCTTTCTAACCCAGTAACTAGTGGTCCCCTAAATTTTTAAAATAAAATTATACATGTTTGTAATAAACTTATGGAATGGTATAAAATGAAGACTTCCTCAGAAAGGACTTCTGTCAAGTTTCTCATTGATCCTTCCACACATTTTTTTTTTCTGTACACAAGCACTTTGTGAGACTTTTAACCCTTTATGCGGTTTTTAAGCATAATTACATGCCACTATACGTATCGTTTTCATCCAAATGCTTGTTTTTGGTAGGTATTTTTTAACTAGCTGCTAACTAGATTATCCAAAAAGCCTTATAGTCAAACAGTGTCATTTTCATGGTGTAATAATTATTTCCAGTTTACTAGTTTTATTCGTAAGTGACCCATACTGGGACTGTTTTAGAGAATAGCTTTGAAAATTGTTAAAATAACATTTCTATTTTATCTTCTAGATAGAAGGCTTAGTTAACTCATTTGCCAAAGATGCTCCATAATCTTTATTTTCTCATCTAAGCTCTGTGTTTATATAGGTGTAAGGTTGCCAGATAAAACAAGGTAGCTTGAACCACTTTGCTGCCTTTTAAAGCTGTGCCATTTAGTTTTCTGTGTGTGGCATAAGTTAATAAACTGAGAGACAGCAAACTAAGTATGTGATAGATTAGACAGTTAACTTTCCCTAGGGGCATATACAGACTCCAGTTTAAGAATTTATTTGTTTGTGCCTATTTGAAGATCTTGTGACTATGCTGATGTTGCCTGTTCTTTTTATAGGAGAAGTATTTGAAATCGAAGAGCACATCAGTGAGCGACAGGCCGAAGTATTAGCCGAGTTTGAAAGAAGGAAGCGAGCCCGGCAAATCAATGTTTCCACGGACGACTCAGAGGTCAAGGCTTGCCTCAGAGCCTTGGGGGAGCCCATCACACTTTTTGGAGAGGGTCCTGCTGAAAGAAGAGAAAGGTGCCCTTTCTACATAGCTCCTGTTCCATATTTATGTTGTTATCTGTAGCAAAATCTGTAATAGAATGTCTCGGATACTGTTAATAGAATATCTTAAGTTGTGTTTATATAGCTTAACTCATAATCTGAGTCTTAGGCCAATTTTTACTCCACTACTAATATTTTTCTTTTAAATAAATAATAAAGAGGGTGTTAACATGTCCTCTCCCATCTCCTCCCCAGTGTGGAATTTTGAGCTGGGTAATTGAACTCAGAAAATTTAGACCAAGGCATTCCTTGTCAGTGACATAAAACATAATGATAAGGGTTATTGGATATGACTGAACAGGGGCAAAAGCTCTTAATAACAGGCTAGTTGTGAGCAGTTATGAGGCCCTTCTCTTGTCTTTCTGTCCACTGTCTCTCATCATTTTCTTTTCTGGTTTGCATAGTATGCATATTTAATCACTTTAAAACCTTGAAGATTATTTCATGTCCATTAAATAAAACCAACAGTGCTAGGCCTGCTAAGTTACAAGGGGGAAAATAGCACTTTTCTTGTACTCCATGCTACTGCCATGTTGAACTATTTGTGGTTCCAAGCTAAACACCCTTTTATCTCCAGGCCTTTGCATTTGTTGAACCCTCTGCCTCAGCTGTCCCCTCCTATTCTAGATCTGTTGACCTAACTAAATCATTTCTCAGGTGAGATAACACCTCTACGAAGCCTTTCCTGATTCTACCTCCAAACCTAGGTTAGGTACTTCTTTTATGTTCCCCCTTAACACCCTACACTTAACCTCTGTCGTAATGCTTAATATAATGTACTATATAGTTCCCTGTTACTTTCTGTCCCCATCCCCATCCCCCAGGACTATGCTACTTAAAATAAAAAACTTGTTTCTTAGCCATTGTTGTATATTGAGCACCTGAGTCATATCTGGCCCATGTAGCATTGAGTGAAGGTTGGCTGTCTTCACAGACCAAGTGACAGCAATGTTTTGACTAGTTAATCCCAAATTGAATAGGGTACTTGCTTCTAGTTCAATTTAGGGAATCTTGAAGTAAAAGAAATTGGAAGAAATCACACTGGAAGTTTAGACATGACATCTTGACACTTTAAGAAGGTTGCTTGGAATTTGAATGGTGAGCAAATAAGGGAAGCTTGTCTTCCTTCATAGAGGCACTTTTCAAAATCTCATCTCAACTTCCTTTAAATTTCAATCTTTTTTTGTTACAGGTTAAGAAATATCCTCTCAGTGGTTGGTACTGATGCCTTAAAAAAGACCAAAAAAGATGATGAGAAGTCTAAGAAGTCCAAAGAAGAGGTAAAGTATATCTTTGCCTTTATAATATAAACATGAAAGAAATAAGGGAATAGTTCTCTCATTTTCTGTTATCAGTGGTTTTCTTTGCTAGGATTTATGGGGGCAAAGGGGATGTTTTTAAAGACTACTGTTAAGGAGTAGTTGTTGGCAATAGTTTGTGGTTTTTGTGTGGGTATAAATGGAGACTAATGAGTTTCCCATTGGGGGAAGAACCAAAGCATTCCTGCTGTAACTTTTTAACAAGGAACCAGAAACATCTAATAAGATATCACAGAAAGAAACAGTGGAAAGCGCATTTCATTGTATAATATTACTGAACTAACTCACCTTTTTTCTGGGCAGTTAAAATAGGGAATTGACAACTATGAGTGAGGCAGGAATGGGTCAAACTTAATATTTCTGCTCTTAATTTAACTTTTAGTATCATCAAACCTGGTACCATGAAGGACCAAATAGCCTGAAGGTTGCTAGACTGTGGATTGCTAATTATTCATTGCCCAGGTAAGGAGATCCTCTAAGAGAAAGAAGCATATATTTTCTTGTTTCCTCTTGAGGACTGAGGATGTGCTATAGAATGACTGGTGATTAAGTGAAATTGAGTAGTAAAATACTTGTGTGGACCTCTGGTCTACAACTCATTTGCTCGTGATGGTAATATTGTTTGTGTGTTACAGGGCAATGAAACGCTTGGAAGAGGCCCGTCTCCATAAAGAGATTCCTGAAACAACTAGGACATCCCAGGTGCAAGAGCTGCACAAATCTCTCCGGGTACGATGCTCTCAGCAGTTGTCCAGTGTCTTAAGGGTTCTTAAATATTTATTAGATTTTCTACTTTGACCCACCTCTAGAAGGGTAAAGACAGTTATAATTATTCCTTCCTGCTTACACTGTTGCCATTTAGGAGGAGCCATCAGTTTAGGTGGCAAGAACCTACTGTACTTTGTATTCAACAGAGGCCTATGGTTCTGCTCTTTAGTTTATCTTCTAATGTGTCAAAGTTGTACCTTAAATCTCCACAGTTTTCTTGTTTGTATTTAGCTGATACAGAAGTTAATGATTGGGGAAGCCAGGATGGCTCAGTGGGTTAAGCGCTCACTTTGCAGCACTGGGGGCCGGGGATCAAATCTCGGCCCCAACCCTTGCGGGACCCATATGCTGAACTGGGGAGCTCCCCAGTTCAGTTCTCTCTCTGTCTCTCCCTCTCTCTCTCTCTCTTTCTCTCAAAAATAAATAAATAAATAGAAGTTAATGACACTAAAACTAGAAGACAGTATGCTGGGGTTGCAGATAAGCCTTGCCTCCATCCATTCATCAATATAAGTGTCTCCTAACAAGGTAGCAAAAAAATATTATGAAAGAATGTTGGGTTGTATTAAAACTTGGAAGTTTCTTTTTTATAGTGGAAAAGCCAAGAAACTCTTGGATTAGCCTATTGATGATTACACATGTCTTTTCTTTTTTTAGTCTTTGAATAATTTCTGCAGTCAGATTGGGGATGATCGGCCTATTTCCTACTGTCATTTTAGTCCCAATTCCAAAATGCTGGCCACAGCTTGTTGGTAAGTGACATTTTACTGTGACTTTTCCTAAATGGAGAACAGGTGTTGGTGGGGAGGACATTATTTGTCGTAGGTGTCTATTTCTGTATCCTCTTCCTCTACTTTTTATGATCATATCGAACTAGAAGTGCTACTGATCTCCCCGTTCTATTATACCATAAAGTCTTTGTGAACAGTTATGTTTACAAGGGACCCCAGAGATCCATGACATATATCAGTCTGTCATGTTCTTGACACTAGTATTTTGGGGCAGGTCATGTAGTAAGCTTATAAGCTAACATCAGTATAGCTTTTCTTTTTCAGTTATGTTACCTAGGCAAGATATTTAGTCTCTGTAAGCCTCAGTTTCCTTATATGTAAAGTGCCAAATATTTGTAAAACATTTTGCCTTGATACAGTGCCTGGTATGTGGTAAGGACGCAGTAAATGTGAACTATTGTTGTTTTTTTATTTGTTACTTACCACCACATTCGCAGAAAACTCTTAGGATGTGATAACTGTTGGTTTGTTCTATTAGTTATTTTTGTGGGGCATGGTCATCTAGTAAGATGGGAAACCACCTTACATTGTATGCATGGGAACTACTTGAATAGAGAGACGTTGAGACCTTGGTTCAGGAGAAAGCCAAGAACCTGCATAAATCTCTTCACCTCTCCCAGGCCTCAGTTACTTTCATTATAAAGCAGAAATTATTCCTAGTTTATGTACCTCACAGATTACGGATCATTTGAGATGACAGATATAAAAGTAATTGGAGATTTTCTGAAATACCGTAAATCTTTTTTAAAAATTTAAGTACTTTGGGGAAGCCGGGGTGGTTCAGTGGGTTGAGTGCTCGCTTTGCAGCGCCGGGGACCGGGGATTGAGTCCCGGCCCTGGCCCATGCGGAACCAGGTGCTGGGCTGGGAGCTCCTCCGGTTCAGTTCTCTCTCTGTCTCTGTCTCTGTATCTCTCTCTCTCTCTGTCAAAAATAAATAAATAATTATTTTTTTTTTAAAGAAAATTTAAGTACTTTGTAAGCAGCAAAATACGATTCATATTTAAGGAGATAGTATCAGTATTAATATTACATTTTTTTAGATTTTTATTGTTTTTGAGAGAGAGAGACAGAGAAGAGGGCCCAGTGCAGTCTCCATAGTTGTACATCATTAGTTTTCTATACGTTACACTCCACAGGTGGGCACAGGACTGCACAGGGCAGGAACAGGGCTGGGGGCCTCCTGCATAGGAGGCATGCCCCCTCTGGGGGCCCCCCACATGGCAAGCAGACTGGGGTAGGAGCCGAACTGGGACCTTCCATATGGGAAGCTCACCCCTGTGAGAATTGAACTGGGGGCACACCCCAGTTCGGCATACGGGTCCTCACAGGCCAAGGCTGGGATACGATCCTTGGGCCCCAGGGCTGAAAGACAAGCGCTCAACACACTTAGTCATCCCAGCTTACACAATATTATTATTGGACAGTTTAATTTGTCCAACTTTCCCTCACAAATTGATCCAGAAGTTAAAAGGAGACTAGCAACTTGTGCTGTCTTATTTATCTAGTTCCCTGGTTGCATGAGACCTGGATATAGATTTCTTCTCTAACACTTCGAATGATAAGCCTTTTATTTTTCTGTCTGCTATTATAAAGTTTATTTTGGGCGAGAAGAGATTGTCCTTTAGTAATGTTACCAAGGTACCTTTTCCTTCCCAGACCAACCCTGGCTGAGATGCTTTCCTTTGTATTTGCTAGGAGTGGGCTTTGCAAGCTCTGGTCGGTTCCTGATTGCAGCCTCCTTCACACTCTTCGAGGTGAGTTAGAATCTTGTTTAAATCCCATCTTTTTCTCAGTGTGAACTGTGTCAACAGTAAAACTCAAACTGCCTGATAATCAGAGCCCAGTGTGCACAAGATAAATTGTTGACTTGATTTAACTTGGTTGGGTTTTCTCCTACCGCACGGCTAGAAGATGATGAACACATACCACTTTTCTCTCATGTTCAATCTCTAAACCAAACAAAGTTTTTGCATTTTGCTTTTTTTAATGTGGTTTAAGTGTTTGTTTAAATTAAAATAGTTTATTTTTAAAAAATAGATGAATAGTTACTTTAATACTTTAGTCCACATATTCCCTGATATCTCCCTATTCATCATAGTCTGTATCTGCATGTAAGTTATAGGGGTGGAACTCTAATTTTCATCTCTTACACTCCTTCAGGCCATAACACAAATGTAGGAGCAATTGTATTTCATCCAAAATCCACTGTCTCCTTGGACCAAAAAGATGTCAATCTGGCTTCTTGTGCTGCTGATGGCTCTGTGAAGCTTTGGAGCCTTGACAGGTGAACATCACTATTTATGCTGCAGTCACTAAAGTAAATAGTTGATTGGTTGACCTGGGTTCCTGAAAATCTGGCATTTAACCCCAGAGGTGGTCTAAGAGTCAATGTAACTTGGTATGAAAATAGAATGGAGGATTTCCTTTGTACATCTTTTCTCACTAGAGGTGTTGTGACATTTTTTCTCATTTGTTAACTTTAGACCTTTATTTTTGCTTCTAACATAGTGGCCACTGTTTTCTGGCTCCATTTATTCTTAAAAGATCTATTTTACTTCCTATGCAATAGATTGGTATTGGAGAAATGCATTTTGGTAGATTGATAAAGATAATATTCTTGGCAGCATATTGGTTCTTAGCAAACAGCCACAGGGGAGAGGAAAGTGAGGTTGTGTCCGACAGTATTGCCAAGGAAGTGATGTCTCCATCCAGTAGCATCATCCTCTACCTGGACCAATTTTTCAATTACAACAGGTTTTTTGTTGTTGTTGTTGTTGTTTGTTTCTTTTTTTATTGTTTTTTAACAGAAAGAGAGAGATACAGAGACAGAGAGAGAACTGAACTGGGGGAACTCCCCAGTTCAGCATATGGGTCCGCACAGGCCGGGGCCGGGATTCGATCCTCGGTCCTCGGTGCTGCAAAGTGAGCGCTCAACCCACTGAGCCATTCCGGCTTCCTCTTGTTGTTGTTTTTTAATTGTGTTTATGATTATTGTTTTCCAAGAAATCTTTGGAAGTACATTGTCTAAAAGATCTAAATTCATTTTCTTTGGGAAAGCACATGAAGCTTTTTTTTTTCCCCCCTAGGGTTTTATAAAGAGCAGATTAGTATCTCCTCTTTTTACTAGGCAGGGTCTTACCAATGAGCACAGCAAGTTTTAATTGGCTTTGGTAATACATGGCAATATCTGTTCCCCTGGGGCTTTGATTAGTTCTGTGTATGCACATTGACAAAGTTTCCTTTTTAATTGCCCTCTTTAAGGGTTCATGTTTATTTTCTTTCACTGGTGTTTCAGATCTTCTTTCTCTGGTTGCTGTGTGGTAGAATTTAATAGCCACCAAAAGAAAACTTAAGCCTCTATGTATTTAGTTCTTTTTTCTGTGTGGATCATTGAACAAGCTAAAGCTTGAGAAGATTTTATCTGTAATCCACTTGCACCAAAACTTATTTATTTCTGTTACTTCATATCTCTATCAAAGTATATTTTCTTTCTAGAATCTCAGTACTACATTGGTACAGAGAGACTGTTTCGCTTATCTTTTCATTTTTCTCTACTTCTAAGTGGTATAGTATTAAGAGTTTATTAACATAGTGAATTGAAGTAGAAAGAGAGTGTTTTTTTGAAGTAATATGGACAGTTTTCCCTGTGAGCACATGAAATAGTCCCAAATCTTTTAAAACCTTGGGAAATTACTTAAATTATTGTTAGCCCTAAAGTTTTAACAAATTACAAGTTTAGTTACAATGTGGCTTCTCAGATCATATGCAATTGGTGCATCTGTATACAACAGCTAATTAGTTCAATGAATAGTATTTACATGAGTATAAAATAGTTTACTCACATACATTTGGTTCCTTTTCAGTGATGAACCAGTGGCAGATATTGAAGGCCATACGGTGCGTGTGGCCCGTGTAATGTGGCATCCATCAGGACGGTTCTTGGGTACCACCTGGTAAGCATTCCTGTTGTTCTATCCATGAGGCCTTTTGGCATCTTGTTAACCCTTCATGGCTAACTGCCAAGTAAATTTTTAGAACAGATCTTCAAGTAGGACTTTCTTGGACTGCAATGAATCAGAAGAGAATATATGATATAGTTAAGATTAAGTGTATTTGGTTTTAAATTGCAGTTAATCTGAAGTTTTAAAATTACTAATTACCAGGAAACTAGAATTTCACACTTCTCTTTCTTGACCAACTACTAAAAGTGTTGTTTTTGTTTTGTTTATTTTGTTTTGTTACAACATTATATTATCTCTGTTTACATTTACAAGCAGTAGAATGGATTTATTTTAAGTGTACTGTTCAGTCTTGACAAATGCATATGCTTGCGTGACTCACGTCCTGTTGCTAGAAAGAACATTTCCATCACCCCACAAAGTTCCCTCATGCCCCTTCCCAATCAACTCTCCCTTCCAAAACAACCACTGAACTGATTCTATCACCATAAATTCTGTCTTATTCCTACTGTATGAACTCATCTGTGTCTGACTTCTTTCACTCAGAAAACATTTTAAAGACTTATTCACATTGTCACATTGTATCAGTAGTTCCTTTTCGTTGCTGAGGGGTATTCAATTATATTACTGTGCCACAATTTATCCATTTTCTATTGATAGACAGTTGGGCTGTTTCCAAGTTTTGGCACGTTAGAATAAAGCTGCCATAAATATTCTTATACAAGGCCTCTTGTTTTCTTTTCTCTTGACCTAAGAATGCTAGGTCATAGGGCAGATACACATTTAACTTTTAAAAAACTTCCAAGTGGTTTTCCAAAGTGGTTGTACCATTATATATTCCAAGAATTCTGGTTGCCTCACATCCTTGCCAACATTTGGTGGTGTCAGTCTTATCATTCTGCCTAATTTAGCTAGTGCATAGTGAAATCTCATTGTTTTCATTTTTTATTACCCTAATGCAAGCATACCCAACCTGCATTCCAAGTCGGCTTTGAATGCAGCCCAACACAGATTCTTAAAACATTATGGGATTTTTTTTTTTGGCGACCTTTTATTTAACTCATCGCCTACTGTTAGTGGTAGTGTATGTTATGTGTGGCCCAAGGCAATTCTTCCAATGTGGCCCATGGGAACCAAAAGGTTGGACACCCCTGCCCTAATAGACAATTGGTGTTGACCATTATTTCCTCCTTTGTGCAGTCTCCAACGGGTGCTTTACCCAATTTCTCAATGTTTGTCCTTTTTTAAATTAAATTTATTGGGATGACATCGGTTAATAAAATTATAGGTTTCAAGTATACAATTCTATAGTATGTTTTCTGTATATTTCTTTGTGTGTTTACCACCCATAGTCAAATCTTCTGTCACAATATGTTTGATCCCCTTCAACCGTTTGTTTCTTTTTTTTTTTTTGGTCTTTTCTTTCATGCACATAGTTCTATCACTATTTATTAAAGAGACTTTTCTTTATTTATTGAAATTGCTTTGGCACCCTCTTTGAAAATCATTTGGCAATAATATATGTATGGGTCTATTTCTCTTGATGAATGAAAGGACATAACAGTGAAATTTTGGAAGAAAGGAGGCAACAGAATCTTTGCTGGGCCATCTTTAGGAAATTGTGTTCTGAAAATAGCGACTGAAATAGGTTTATAGGAAATTATAGTTTCCCAGTTAGCACCTAAGACATATACACTTAGTTACTGAGACATAGTTTGTGCCAGAAAAGGATTTTTGTTAATATGGCTAGAAAATAATTTCTTATTAAGATGGTTATATACATAGTTTTAGAAGCGTAACTGAAACTACAGCTATTTAAAGTACCCTGCACATTGTAGAAACTGAATAAATATCTGCTGGTTAATTATTGGCTTGATTTTATAGCTATGACCGCTCATGGCGCTTATGGGACTTGGAAGCTCAAGAGGAGATCCTGCATCAGGAAGGCCACAGCATGGGTGTGTATGATATCTCCTTCCATCAAGATGGCTCTTTGGCTGGCACTGGGTAAGCCTCCTTCCACATAGCCAGTCATCTCGCCTCTTAAACGTAGCCTGCTTCCCTGGAGAACTGGATTCCGAATTGCTCATTTGTGAATTACTTTGTCAGAGGACTGGATGCATTTGGTCGAGTGTGGGACCTGCGCACAGGACGCTGTATCATGTTCCTAGAAGGACACCTGAAGGAAATCTATGGAATAAATTTCTCCCCCAATGGGTAAAATAAGCTCGTTGGATGAGGGCTGGGGAGGGTTCTTGGTCAGAAAGTACTCTTTGTGTCTAACTTCAATACTACAACTGATCCACAGCTACCACATTGCAACAGGCAGTGGTGACAACACCTGCAAAGTGTGGGACCTTCGACAGCGGCGCTGTGTCTATACCATCCCTGCCCATCAGAACTTAGTGACTGGTGTCAAGTTTGAGCGTAAGCTTTCCCCCTGTTGTAGACATAATCATGAAAGGGACAGAGACAGAAGACTTCCTAAATGCCTTGCTGCATCTTTTTCTCCATAGAAATTCTAAGCACTGAATCCTTAACAATATTCTGAACGGGTATCTACTGGGAAAGAGCCAATAGACCTTAATAATGGCATTTGTTAATGATGTTGTTTCCCTAAGTCTGCCTGTAGTTGTCCCGTTTTCCTAGAGGCCTAGTAGGAATATAGATCAGAGTGTTGGGTTTTTCTGGAATGAGGAATTGTCTTCTTTTTCAAAATAGTATGTTCTAGCAGATGTTTGTGCTTTTATTTTCTTATGATCTTTTGAATACTTGAATTCCCCAAGCAAATCCTGTTCTTTTCTCTTATAGCTATCCATGGGAATTTCTTGCTCACTGGTGCCTATGATAACACAGCCAAGATCTGGACCCACCCAGGCTGGTCCCCACTGAAGACTCTGGCTGGCCATGAGGGCAAAGTGATGGGCCTAGACATTTCCTCTGATGGGCAGCTCATTGCCACTTGCTCATATGACAGGACCTTCAAGCTCTGGATGGCTGAATAGGCAGGACCACGGAGAAGGACTCCAACCTCAAGCTGTCCCTTAAGAGCCATTTTCCAAAGAAAGGAATTGATGACTTTTGTTCTATCATGTTTTTTGCCAGTTACCATGTATGAACCCTCAACAGATTGGATTTCTTTGTGAGCCCCCACTCCGAACAGGCAGCCCAGTTCCTGGGTGTTGGTGAACCCCTTTCATGTTTGCAATTTTAATTTCACCTTCAAGCCCTGCCAAGAACTGTGGAGACACTGTTTTTATTACTCTTTTGTTTAAATACCCTGTTGCCTTCCTCACAGCACTCAGGATTGTGACTGCCTCCATTTTTAATTCTTGGCATTTGGCCTTACATTACATGGTACCTGCTTCGGGACTACATGTGACCCCAAGAGCAAAGTGGCTGGACTGTACTCCGGAAGCCCTTGAATAAAAAGACACATCTCACCACGCACTGGTTCCACGATGCTTGACGAATGAAAACTTTCCTCTACCTTGAAAATAGGAGGTGAAGAGGTAGACCCACAGCCATGCTCAGGGTTGTGCAATGAAGATTTTACCTCTTCCTGTCAGGTTTACTTGGAATGCCACCAACGTCAGGGAGCCCAGAACTGAACACTTGCCTTGTCGGAACATGTCGTCCATTTAGCTTTGAAGCTTGGCATCCTTCGTGTTAACAAAATTGGCCATTGTGTCAAGAGTCACTGAAATATTTAGAAAGCAAACATGATGTCTGTTGTGCAACCTCCTCTTTGTTGTGTATTTAAAGGATATATCTCTCATGTTGAGGAAACTGGAAAAAATATCTAATGGGTATTTCTAAACATAAACTATTTATTTTTTCCTTTATTACACACTTGCTACAGTGTAAAATCCTTCATAAAAACCCTCAAAGAGTTATTTTGCATAGTAATGTATTTTCTAATTCCTACCAGCCTTTGGTGTGTAGAGGTTCATTTTTTTTGTTTGTTTGAAAATTCAAGAAGAGTTTATACGATGGCTTCTTGAACATTCAAAACACTTTTCACTTGCTATTACAGAGAGGCTCTGGGTGGCTTGTCTAGCTCTATTCTTTAGTTGTGATATATAGTTAAATGTTCTGTTTAATCTGAGTCTCATAAGCAAATTGTTTTTTATCCTGTGTACCTTTTAAGCTTGTGAATTCTCAGCTCTGTCTTTTGTTAAGTACTTCACTGTTTAAGTTTTAATGAACTCTATTCCATAGTTGGCCATGAAAAGAAATTATTTTCATTACTACCTTTGTAGTATGTATAAACTAATAGTGAAGATTACTGTATTATAGCATGCAATTTGGATATGTGTGTATGATGTGTTAAGGTTTTTAGTTTTCAAGTTTAAATTTTGTTAGTCCATTAGCCTTGTCTTTTTTTGTTGTGGGGGGCGGGCAGGCGGGGGCTGTTCCAAGAAGTTTAGATGTAACAACTGGCGAAAACATTTTATCTAAGCATTTGGCAAAACAAATGTCTTATGAAAGATATGTTTCTTCGCTAGAAATGTCATTGTAAGAAAGCAGCTGAGGAGCAGAAACTGGTATTTTATGATTATGGTGAGAGAAGTACAGCCTCCACTTAACAGGACACATACCCTCTGCCGAGACCAGAAGTGTCCCACCCTGGGCCGCTTTGTAGGATTGTCTTGGGCCACACATAAAAAACAACACTAACGATAGCTGATGAACTAAAAGAAATCACAAAACTCAAGAGTTTTATGAAAGTTTATGAAGGCTGCAGGTTGGACAAACTTGGCCTAGACACTGCCACAGGCACATTGAGATATCTCGTTTAATCCTCAGTCTTGGGAGTTAATTCTTTTTACTGACAAAGCTGAAGCTTAAGTAACTTGCTCAAGGTTATACAGCTAGGAAGTGTCAGATCCTGATTTGTGTGTGTGTCCTTAGAAGAGATTTTCTAGGGCTTTATTGAGTATGTTGACAACACTGGCTGGACAGAAAGAACTGGCCAGCCGGCATGGCCTGTTTCCTGGGCAAAGCCTGGTCTTTTTAACCATCCCTCTTTATACTGCTCTTGTGACAGGTGAGTCACAGCATCTCTGACAATGGTGAGGGAGCTGGCTTTCACCACTTCTACCTCATCACCTTAGGAAGAGCCTATTGTGTTGTTCAAGAGGAAACAATTTGCATTGTGGGATAGATGATATTTTGTTGTGTGGAACTGTCTTTAGAATTGCATCTTGTCTGGCCTCTGGAGTGCTAAAAGCCAGAAGCACAACCCACCTCCTTTTTGGAGTAACAGGTACTCCCAGACTTTCTCATATGCCTCCTAGGAGGATGGCATTGCCCCAAGGTTAGAACTACTGAATATCAGAATAAGACACTAAAATGTTTCTATGTCAAAGAAACCTATCTTTTATTTGATGGTGTATTGGCCACTTCAAGAGTATAATTTCTATTCTACTGAGAGTCTATCATTTATTAGCTGGATGATCTTGGACAAGGTAGGTAAACTTGTGGAGCCTCGGTTTCATCCATGAGAAGGATGAAGTTCACTCAGAGCAGTAGACCCTAGTGCAGAGCAAGTTCCTGCCTAAGCTTCTCCCAGTTCCTCTCCCTGTTCTTCATGGCCCTGAGAACATAGTGACCTCATTGCCTAACTTACCACAGGGTTAAGGAACAAGGACATGTAAAGAAATGAAGTCAATGGGGAGAGGCCTAGCTTTAGTATCATTATCTTTGATGGCACAAATGGAAAGCTAGGTGCTAGTCCCCTGGCAGGATACGTACCGTATTTTCTGGCGTATAAGACGACCCCCTGATTTTACAGTTAAAACATAGGTTTAGGCCTATATTCGCTGTATAAGACTACAGCCTCGGAAGTGGGGGGTAGTCATACAGCGAATATAGGCCTAAACCTATGTTTTAACTAAAATTAGGGGGTCGTCTTATACGCCCGGTCGTCTTATACGCCGGAAAATACGGTAGGTGACTTTAGAGTTCTGTAACGGACAACTTTTTTCTTCACATCTTAAGACTGGTTTTAGCAAATATGAAGTATGTGTGTTGATTATTTGGGAATATCTTGTACATTTTAAGATCCCTGGGAATTTATAGAAGTTAGTTCAACTAAACTCAAAATGTTATTTAGAACAAAGCCAACTCAATTTTTGGCCTCTGAAAGTTCATTCTACAAATCAAAAATAATAAAAGCTCTCTCTTTATAATTATAATGTTTTAACCACTTTGAGATTATTTTAGAGCCCTGAGCCACCAAGCAATATTAAGACTAAAGAAGGGGTTTAGACACTGAAGAGATGGCAACTTGTAGTCAAGCAGAAACCTGAGCATCCACAATGTACCCAGTTCTCTTTGGTTCCTAGTCTGTCATGTAAAGTGAGAACTAGTGACCCCCACATACATGGCTTTGGATGGGAGCTAAAGCTGTTACTCTATCCAGGGTTTCTTCTGCCTTACCTCTTGAATCCAGAATTTTAGTGCTTGGAGATAGGGAATCAGCTCCAACCTGCACTGTCTGCTCATCAGGGCAACTGCACCTACCAAGAGGAATAAAAACCTTTTGGATGGCTCAGTGGGTTAAGCGCTCACTTTGCAGCCCCGGGGTCCGAGGATCGAGTCCTGGCCCCGACCCGTGTGGACTCACATGAGCTGGGGTGTGCGTCCCACGTGGGAGGCCCCAAGGGCTGGTTCTCACCCCTCATGTTCCCCTGCCCACCTATGTAGAATGAAATCATGTTGAAAACATGACGTACAGCAATGGAGACTGCTGTGGGCCCTCCCGCTTCTCTCTGCCTCTCTGTCAAACAATAAAATGAATCTTAAAAAGAAAACCTTTTCCTCCAAATCTCAGATTTCTTCTGATCCACTGCCCCAGCCTTTCACCTTTAAACTTTCTCTCTTGACACTCCATAAGCCACATAATGACAAGGGGCTGCCTTGTACCAGAGCAGCTGAAAGAGCATGCTTTCCCTGCTGATAGAGGGCTCTCTGCCATCCCCGAATAATCCTACCCTTTCCTTCCCCTCATTCCAACAGCAGCAGCCAAAGGAAAGATGACTGAATGCAGACCACTTTTACTGGAACTGATGGCAAGACATCCAAAGAAAACGCATGGGCTCACAGAATTGAAACTCTCCGAATTTAGCAACACATAATAAAAATAAATGTGAACCGCGTTGGAAGCAGCCCCAGTGAGAAACGCAGCTTGCTGTTTGGGCCCTTCGGGTTCTTGGAGGCCGCTGTCCGGTCCTTTGACACAACTTGCTAGAGAGCTCTGTAATCACAGGTGTGCTCTGCCGGTCCAGGATCCATGGTTCACACCCAGAGGTCCCTCCACAGCTTTTCCAGCCCCTTCGCTGTCGGGGGTTCTCATTAGAGTAGGACTCTGTTCCAGAAGCCAGCACATGGCCTAACTGGCCCACGTATTATAAAAATGAACAATACTACAAAGGGAAACAACCCCACGGGAGGCTCTGCGGTCCCCACACCCAGCAGCAGCCGAGAAAGGCCTGATTCCTTGTCTGAAACACGCTCACCCCACGCCCCAAAGGAACTGCTTGGTCCAAAAGATGGAGAGGATGAGCAACAGAGTGACGCTGAGGATGACAGCCGTGAGGTAGGCAAAGATCCGGAGCTGAGGGTTACAGAAGCACTCCCTCAGGGACGAGGGGCTGGAGAGGGGCCTGGGCAGAGGCATGGGGGCGGGGACCGTGACCTCAGGGGCCTCAGTCTGGCTCCCAGGCTCAGGGCCCAGGTCCAGCGTGTAGACCTGGGGCTGGCGCAGAAAGAAGCGGCTCTTGGGCTGGTCCTTGAGACAGAGCTGGTGGCCTTTGAGGATGACGTGGTGCGGCTCCAGGCGCAGCAGGGTGAGCACGGCAGTATCTGTGGGCAAGTCGGTGACAGGCTGCCCAGAGGCCAGCACTGTGGGCTGGCGACAGAGGGGGCAGAGCAGCCGGCGCCGGGCTGGAGTCACCAGGCTGAGGTGGGCCAGGCATTCCACGCAGAAGGAGTGGCAGCAGTCCAGCACTTTGGGGGTGTGGAACGTGTTGTTGAAGGGGTTCCAGCACACAGGGCACTCAGGTTCCCAGCCCTGCTGCTTGCCCATCCTCAGACCAGATGCCTGGAGGCCTGACCGAAAGGGAAGAGAAGTAAAGAGCTGCTCATTAGGCACTGTTATGGGGAAGCCGGGATGGATCAGCGGGTTAAGCACTCACTTTGCAGCCCCGGGAACTGAGGATTGAATCCCAGCCCCAACCTGTGTGGACCCATATTCTGAACTGGGGTGTGCTTCCTATGCGGGAGGCCCCCAGTTTGGTTCTCGCCCTGTGTGGCCCCCACCCACCTGTGTGGAACAAAACCATGTTGCAAATGATGTGCAACTATGGAGACTGCTCTGGGCCCTCCCCCTTCTCTGTCTCTCTCTGTCTCTGTCAAAAACAATAAAACAAATCTTAGGAAAACAAAAAAAAGCGCTGTTAAAAGGTATTATCTTCCAGATCACCCAGTTCCTAAGCCCTAACAGTGGACAGTTAATGCTCCTGCAGTATCCTCTCTATCAGGGTGCAGGCCTGGGCCACCCCACTAGTAATGAGCTGCCACTGGAGGAGACTGCACCCCAGCTTTGGAAGTGAATAAAAATGCTCCTTATGCTCCATGATTGTCCTTGGCTTCTGAGACTCCAGGGAGAGGGAGGGGCACCATAGTCAGTGGATTGTGCTAGAAGCCCACCATTGCCTTTCCTGCTGCTGCAAATCCCTGACTAGTACCGAGATGGGCTTTGTGAATTCCCTGGGAACAAATGCCAGGCCCTCTTTTCCTCTTCCCATTGGGCTACAGGGCCAACCCTCCAGAGCCCGTTGGCCCAGTCTTTGTGCGGCACACACTGCACTGGCCAAGCAAGGGGGCCCCTGGCAAGCTTCTCCCCTTGACCTGGGAACTTGGAGACGTTCCCCTGCCTAAATCCCCAGAGAAGCCCTTCCAGAACCTCCTCCCAATAGTTGGCCTCCCTTGACTCCTCCTCCCTTCCTTTGTCCTGGAAAACCCCCAGAGCACCCACCTGGGCTTCCCTGGTTGGCAGGAGGGTGGTCAGAAGACTACCCTGAAGGGCTCCAGGCTCCTGTCTTGCCCTCTCTGGAGTCTGCGAAGCCCTGGGTGACTGACTGCCTTCCCGCCGCCAGCCCTGGGGCCCACGGCAGCACACGCAGCACCTGGAGCTGCCAGGTGGCCCCAGCTGCTGCCTCTTGAGCACACCTGCCTGCAGTGAAGGCCAGAGAGCTGCCCAGGTGCTGGTGGGGTGGGAGGTGGAGGACCAAGTTTCCCCCAGGGCTTGGCACACAACCAACCCTGGAAGCTAAGTACGTGGGCGGTCCCTTCCAGACCTGGGATCGCTAGCTGGAAAGGCGAAGGCGGCCTCTTCCTTTTTCAAGATTGTGCAGAGGTTGAAAGAGCTTCCTGGGCTTCCTCTCTCCCGGGCCCTCGTTCTTTTCTAAAATGGCTAAAGCCTTTTTCTTGCACGAAGGGATTGCCTCACCTTCTCCACAGCCTAAAATCTCAGCTATCAGATTCAGCGCCTCCTTTCCTGTCCCCTTCTGATCACTTCATGGGCCCAAGAAGCTGCAACCAAAACCCGGCCAGCCAGCCTGGCAGGCAGAGTGCTGAGATCTTAGGGTCCAAGGGTTGGCCATCCCCACACCCTTGGGGACTCAGAAGGGGAGTTAGGAAGAAGGAGGGCCCCAGCCCTACTGCCCCATTTCAACCAGAAACATTTCGTTTCCCTCATATTGATGATTTGAACAAGTTGAAGAGTTGAAATGCTGAGAGGGGAAAAAGAAAGTGTAAAGAACACTTCTCTGTCCTAACCACATACTTTGCAAATGGAAGGCAAGAAGTGACCCTCACCCAAGGTCACCCAGTTAGTTAATGGTGACACTGAGACTTCTAGTCCACCAGCATGTACCATCATCAAGGGAGAACACTCATCTATTGAGTGGCCTGCTGGATGTGTCTTATTAACTAAATAGTGTTTGTATTTTCTCAGGAGACTCCTCATGGCCATACATTTCTTATAGGAATCCGGGACCTGTGCAGGGGGCTTGGGAACAGTGAGTCTCCCTTGCGGCCCTGATATGATGCTATCTACACTGACTGAGTTGATACCTGAAGCAAAACCTGCTTGCACTCTTTCACGCGTGGCGTCCTGATTTTCTTCTAGACCCCTGTTACTGCTCCATGTAGGGAAGAAGAAATGAAGACCCCCCCAGAAGGAGATGGAACAGCTCTGACCAAAGATGAGATCATTGACCAAGAATCCTTACCAACAAATGCCTTCTTCTGTGGATGATTCATCCATTCTACAGTCACCAAGTTACTGAGTGCTCACTATCTGCCAGGTGCTGTGCAAGGCATTGAGTCAATAATGGGGAACATAATAGACATGGTCTTTGACCTCGTGACTTTTAAAGTCTAGTGAGGGAAAGAGACATTTAATGAGTAACGGCCAATAAATAAATACTTAGTTTGAATGAATGCTATAAAGGACAAAAAAAAAGTGGGCTGCTTCAGATGAGACTGCCAGGGAAGGTTTTTCCAAAGAGTGACACTGAAGCTGAGACTGAAGGACGGGAAGAGTCTGGAGGTGCTGATGGCCTCGAGGAAGAACATCCTAGGTCAAGGGAACAACGTGTACCAAAGCCCTAAGTTGAGGAGAGGTCTGCCAGACTGCGGAGCTGAAAGCAGCCAGGGTGAGATGTAACCAGCGGAGCTGGGGTGGGAAGTGAGCTCAGGGTGAAGCCAAGAGGGAGGAGGCAGATGGGGGGGGGGGTTGGCGGCGGGAGAGTGACCTGTCCCTTTCTATTTTGAAGACACCAGTTCACTGCAGAGCAGAGAATAGACTGAAAGGGACAGAGTGGAACCAGAAGGCCACTTAGGGGTTCCAGCAGTGTTCCAGGCTGGGATGTTGGTGCCTGACATAGGTCAGGAATGAGGTAAAAGATCTCTTTGGAGAGAGAATCAAAAGCATTTCCCAAGAAGCAGTGGGCAGCATAGATTCTGGAACCACATCATCAAGGCTCATGACCCCAAATCCACTGCTTATTAAGGCCATGATTCTGGTTGAAGTGCTTAACCTCCCTGGGCCTCATTTTCTTCTTCTGCAAAGGAAGCTAGAAGTAGTACATCAGGGGGGAAAGCTTTTAGATAGAGCCTGGCACCCAACAACGACCACGTGTGAGGTGGTTGGCATAATCACTGCACATGGATGTGAGAGAGAGGAAGGTTCAAGGAGACTTAAAGGCTAGAAAAACTTCTGTGCTGAGCTTTGAGGAGACCCTGAGTTACCAGAGTGTCAGAAGCAGATCTTTAGTATTGTCAAAATGCCTTAAAATGTATATGGGGGAAACTGAGATGGCTCATCGGATTAAGTGCTCTCTTTGTAGCCCCAGGGTCCAAGGATTGAGTCCCAGCCCCGACCCATGCAGACCCAAATGCTGAGCTGAGGTGTGCTTCCCATGTGGGAGGCCCCCAGTTTGGTTCTTGCTGGGCAAGTTTCCTATGTGTGAGAAACCCCCTGGCATGAGCCCATGTCTGAGGGCCTGGGCCTGGTTCCTGCCCTGTGTGGTCCCCACCCACCTGTGTGGAACAAAACCATGTCAAAAACTGATGGCGTACCACTATGGAGACTGCTCTGGCCCCACCCCACCCCTTCTCTCTGTCTCTGTCTCTCTGTCAAAAACAATAAAATAAAAAGAATTGTATATAGCCTTGATTCAGCAGTTCCCCTCTGGGGAATTTATCGCACAGAAATAATCAAGGCCCTGTGCAAAGATCTGATACAGAGCTGCCCATCAGAGCACTGCTCAGAGAGTGAAGGATCGAAAACTACCTAATTCTCTAAAAACGGGACATGGATTAAATCAACGCTGCTCCATCCATATGGACATTCTGCAGCCTTGCAAATGATGTGATAAAACATCTATTAACATGGAAATATGTTCATGATATATCATTAAGTGAAAAGGACCAGTAATAAAACCATATTAGAATATAATCCAATTTTTCAATATATGTGCGCAGAAAAAAAAATGTCTGGAATAACAAACACTGATATGTCAACAACAGTTACCTCTGGAGGTAAGGTTAGAGGTGTTTATGGGGTTTTTTTTAGTTATCTTAGCTGAAAATTCTAACTTCCCTACAGTAAGTTTGTATTACTACTACACTTAAGGACCTCCCCTTCCCCCCAAAGCCGAACTACATTTTCTGACGTTCCGCGGCCAAGTAAAGAGGAGGGAAGACCAGGGTTGCATCAGCACCTTGGCCTTTATCTGCCGTGGTACCTTCGGGCATCCACTGTGGTTTCAGGGTCTGCTGGCCAGAGTCTAGCCTTTCTAGGAGAGACCGACCAAGTGTCCACCCACTACTTACCCGCAAGCCAAGACTTCTCAGCCACAGCAAGTCCTACATGCAACCCCAAAGCCATGGTCTCTGTCTCTGACCAAGTCAGTTCACCAGTTAGTGTCTGTATCATCACCCCCAACACTTTCAACCTCAAGAGAGAGCACATTGTATAGCACTTCATGGATTACAAAGAGCCCCCAGTCCTTGCTAGGAACTAAGGGTGGCGACTCACATGTAGATGCTGTATATGCCTTTACAGTTCTTTTCCTATTTGCAGAACGTCATTCGATCCTTTAAGACCACCCTGCAAAGGACGCAAAATGGGGAGGAGAACATGTGCAGGCTTTGGAACCAGACTTATTTGCTGTGAGGTCTTGGACTCATGGCTTAACCTCTCTGAGCTTCATTTCCCTGTGTAAAATAGGCTAATAATCCCACTTTGCAGGGTTCCTGTGAGGAAGGCATAATGTCTGCCATGTGCCCAACAAGGCACAGCAGGTGCTGAAATACAAAGTTAGTGTGGTATTTTTATACCCAGTTTATAGATGCAGAAGCCAAGGCTCGGAATGGTGACGCCACTCGCCCAAGCGTCACTGCTGAAGAACAGCTGAGCTTGAAAGACGATGCCGGGAGCCTTGTGTCCCAGGCCAATGCTGCCCCTCAGGGCACTAGGGCCCTGGGCCCCAGCCCTCCATGGCCCTCCCTGGTTCCTTACCTGCTCCCTCAGAGCCTCCTTCCTCCTCCTCCGCCTTCCCCAGTGCAGCTGCCAAACATGTGCTGTGACTTCTGGACTAGTTTGCAGGCATTTGCGGGCGGGTCTCATTTGCATGAGTCTTCAGGAAGCTCCTGACCCGCTCTCCCAGTTTCAGGTTTTCCTCTTCCTTCTGATGACTTTGGACTGCCTGTGCTCACAGGGGACGACTGCCTGGAAGCTTTGATTTCGTCTTCCTCCTATGAGTCACTCTTGCTTTTTCTCAAAGGGGGCTGAAGTCCACTCGTCTGGCAGGTCTCGGTTCTGTATTGGGCTGGTGTCCTGCCATCTCTGATTGGGTTTGCCCTCTACGTGCTGACTGCCTGGCTGGGAAGGTGGCGTTCCTCTGACACCACTTCTGCTTCTCAGCCCAGATAGACACTTCCCTACTCTGAGCCTCTACCACCAAAATGCAGAGGGCTCTTGGAAAATATTAAGAAAAAGGCAAATGATCCAACAGAAAAACAGTCCGGGCTTGGCATTTAAACCTAGCATGAAGGTCGTGGGTTCTTAAGTCAGACTTCCAGGTCAGGGTCTAGTTCTTGCTCAGAATCCAGACTCTACTTGCTAGTGTTGTGTATAGATTTAATATGATTTCAGATCCACTCGTTTATGACTTAAGTGGAGGTTTTTTGGTTTTTGGGTTTTTTTTAAGGTTTATATTATTGTTTGAGAGCAGGAGACAGAGAGAGAGCGAGAGAGAGAAGGGGGAGGGTCCAGAGCAGTCTCCATAGTTGCACATCATTAGTTGTGACATAGTTTCATTCCACACAGGTGGATGTGGAACCATGCAGGACGGGAACCAAACTGGGGGCCTCTCTCATGGGAGGTGAGAACCTTCACCACCAAACCAGCGGTTGTGCCGCAGTTCAGCACATGGGTTTGCACAGGCTGAGACCGGGAGTCGATCCTCAGAGCTCACAGTTGCAAGGCAAGTGTTCAACCTGCAGAGCTAGCCCAGCATCCCCAACTGAAGTTGTTTGAATCCAATTATTTCAAAGAAAATTTTGCTTTGCTACAAGAGTGAAATGTCATGCCAAGATGTCATCATTCTACATCTGCTGTTGATAAGCAGTCAGAAGCCCATCAGGTGACAGGCCCCATGGAGGTTTATTGATAAATACATGTGGAGCAGCTACTGTGGCAAGAGGACATTTAGACTGTAAGTGCTGAGAGTTGTGAGAACTATTTGAGCATGTGGGTTTGAGTGAGGGGACTCTTCCCAAACCTGAAAACTCTCCAAAGACCCTGTGGCATTTGCTCCCCTTTTGGCAAGTCATTCCTAGGAGACTGGTGATAAAGACAGTGGTGATAAACCAAACAGTGAGCTGCGAGCGGCCCATGAAAGACATCAGCCCACTCGCTAACACTGGTATCTTTATTCCCTAGCAACGTGCTCTAGCAACAGCCAACTTTTATGCTGGCAGCTGGAAATCAGCTCTTCGGTTGGTCACGGACTCTCCTACTTGTATAAAAAGGTCCACCTCCTATTACATTTGGACTTAACTTCTTCCCCTCCCCTTGCCCATAACAATAGTGTGATTAATCTGTCATCTGTTAGGAGAACGTTATTTCTTTTTTCAGCTTAAGAGAAATTATTCTATATGCTATTGGCTTGTGAAATTATAATTTCCACAGCGAATTTGTGCTAAATAAATGACTGGCAAAGACAGAAATCAGTCTCTGAGTATAACTTTTGCTGCCTCCTCCAAACAAAAGAAAACAATTAGCATGCCTGCTTGATGAGGCCTCCATAAAAACTGGGATGCAGAGAGCTCCTGGACTGATGGACACAAGACAGGGCTAGGAGAATGCCATACCTGGAAAGGGCATGGAGGCCCTGTGCCCAACCCTCATCCCCACCCTATGCATCTCTTCCATCTGGCTGCTCATCTGTATCCTTTATAATATCCTTTATAATAAGGCCGGTGAACATAAGTCAACGTTTCTCTGAGTTCTGTGAGCTGCTCTGGCAAATTAATTGAACCCAAGGAGGGGGTAGTGGGGACCTCTGATCTCTAGCCGGTGGGTCAGAAGTACAGGTGACAACCTGAACTTACCATTGGTGTCTGAAGTGTATGTGGGAAAGAGGCAGTCTTGTGGAACTGAACCCTTAGCCTATGGGATCTGATGCCATTTCCATATCGGTAGTGTCAGAATTGAGTTGAACTGCAGGACACCCTGTTGGTGTTGGGGTGTTGCTTGGTGGTGCTGAAAATTACACACACGTTGAAATCGGTGACAGAATCGGAATCTGCCTGTATTTGATGTTCATCGCAGTTGTGTTTTAACCACAAATGATTGAGGAAAAAAAGTAAAAGCCCATCCGTAGTTCATCAATGAAGTGGCCCACGACGTAATCATCTAAAATGATGTACAGAAGAATTTGTATTCACTTGTGAACATGGTCACAGTATACTGTCCATGGGCGGGGGCGATGCGGTTTACAAAACGGTATATGCGGTATGGGGCAGATGTTATAAAGCAGGATTGATATGTAAAGACTGAAAGGCATGAGGCAGATGTTACCATGGTTACCTCTGGGTGATAGGCTTTCCAGTGTTGCCATTTTCTTCTTGTCTGCATTTTCTAAGTTTCCATTAATAAATAGCTATTACTTTTGTAACAGAAAAGTTGACTTGGAAAGTAAGCAAATCTGAGTTTTCTGCAACCAGGGAATCTAGAACTTTCAAAAGAAAAGCGGGAGGGCGTGTAGTCAGTGAGGGCATTGTAAGCACCGGCATCAAAACAAAAGGAACTGTGGCCTTTTCCGGGTCACTAATGGTCTGGTGAGCAAAGGCGTTATTGTCGTGTCTCTGAGTGGTGGGGACTACGACGGGGTACCTTGCATATAGTGGAATTTTTTTCTGAGGAGATACCCAGGAGCTAGAGTGAGTCAGCTAAAGAATGTGAGAGTTGAATTAATTTAGTTCATGCTTGGGGGTGAGGCCAGCCAGCCGGAAAAGCACCTCATCTAAGCCGTACCTTGGAAGCGGGTGAGTGAAGACTCATGTGACTTGGTGGAGCTCCGCCAATGTCTGGAGTGGAGGGGTTGGGGGTGGCGCCCATCTGGGGCAAAAGAGGCAGCAGAAGGCAGTAGAGGATGGAGAAAAGGCTGTGAGGAGTCAGGCTTTGGTCAGGTGGTGATCAGTGTTTTGGCAAGCACCCCTCCAGGGGCAAGGGGCAGCTCTCCCAGTGGGACGCCACATGGGCACTACTCAGACCTTGTTTTAGGCCCTTCCAGGGTTTAGGACAATCTCAGCAGCACAGGCATCACCTGGAGGGTGTTACCTATGCAGAACCTCAGGCCCACTCCAGACTTAATGAGTCAGCATTTGCATTTTTACAAGATTCCCCCAGGATATTCAAAAACACACTAAAATATGAGGGGCACTTATAGTAATCAAAACAGCGTAGTATTTTTTTTTTTATTTAAGGATTTATTTTATTGTTTGTGAGAAGGTGAGAGAGAGAGAGAAGGAGAGAGGGCCCAGAGCAGTCTGCATAGTTGTTCATCATTAGTTGTGACGTGGTTACATTCCACACAGGTGGGTGTGGGGCTATGGGGGTCCAGAACTGAACCAGGGTCTCCCATATGGAAGGCAAGAACCTTCTCCGCCATCTGGCAGTTACCAGTTTCCCCACAGTTCAGCATATGGGTTTGTATGGGCTGGGGTCAGGATTCGATCCCCGAACCTTGCGGTTGCAAGGCAAGTGCTCAACCAGCTGAGCTATCCTGACATCCCCTAGTGCTTTCAATATAAAGTAGTTCACATACTTCATCTCATCAAGCAGGTCACAGCTGGCATGGTTAGTCCCAGATCAACTCAAGGGGTTCTATAAGGAGCAATGGGATTTTGGTGAAAAAGAGAATTTATCCCAGGTAACATGGAAATGTCAGAGCTAAGGCTGGAACCCAGGGCCTCCACCTCCTGCTCCCAATGCTGGCCTTTATCGGAGGACAGTGTGTGACCTATTGGGCGGCCTTCTCCTCTCCTCTTGGTCCCCAGGCTGTGTCTGTGGAGGACAGGCTCCAGCCGAAGCTGAAACACTTCCAGCACACGCCGCCTGGTACGCTTAGCAACACGAAACTGAAGTTGGACAGCTCTTCCTGCAGCGGGGCTGTGAATGAAGCATCTCGTCTTTCAATCCTCTAGGCCAGGGATTCCCAACCCCGTGCCCGCGGGCACCACGCCCACGGCCCAATTTGTGTGCACCCACCATTATTTGACGGCATCAGAAGTTTTTCATAAACACTAAGTAAAACTATAATTTATTTTTATACATTTGTTAGAATTTTAAAATATTGTTTGAGTATCTACACAGGTGTATTATATGCGTTGGTATGTCTGCGATATCGTATGTATGAGTTTTTCCCTAGCTGTCGCCTTTGTACACGTCGCGTCTTGTGTAGCCGCTGCGCTCTTTACACTCTCCTCCCCCCACCGGGAGACGCCAAGCTGCCGTTTTGATTGCGGTTGCTGGACTGATCGGGTCGTGACGGTTAGCTAGGATTACAGTGTTTTGATCGATTCGATTTTAAATGAACCAAAAGCGAGGTAGATAATCTATTATTATGGTGGCAATTTGATATGATATTGTAGTTCTATAACTATTTTTATTTTTATTTTTTTAGTCCTAAAATGAGTGGACCAAATAAGAGAAAACAAACCTACCGTATAGTTTTAACACAGACTGGGAGGAATCATATTGTTTCATTCATTTAAAAGGTAAATGCGTTTGCCTGTTGTGTGGCAGTAGTATTGCAGTGCCAAAAAAACAGAATGTTGAACGTCACTTTCAGACAAGTCATACCACTTTTGATATGAATTATCCACTTAAATCTGAAGTAAGAAAGAAAAAAATAAATCAACTAAAATTAAGTTTAACTACTCAACAGACTGTTTTCACTAGACATGTGGAAAAATCTAAAAAGGCAACCATTGCTTCTTTCAAAATTTCTCACATGCTCGCAAAGAAGA